>JBBPJV010000097.1:0-46237 GCA_038088915.1 Sutorius aff. eximius
ACGGGCACGGAGAGGAGAGGAGTCGGTCGGGGTAAATGCACGGGGACGTCTGCCGAGAGTGGCGGGGAAGACGGTGAACGACAAGGACGATGAGCGGGGAGCGTCGGGAGCATTGCGGGTTGTTTGGAGACGTCGCCGTCAATGGACGAGTTTCAGTAAAAATGAGGACGAATATGACGACGTTGGAGAGACACGTGCTCCGAAATCAGATAGGTCTTTGATGAGTCAGCAACACCAATCGACATCGTCTGCGTCGGGTTGAGCGTCGGGGGTCAGCTACGACGACGACGACGACGAGAAAGTACGGCGAGACTCACCTCGATAGCGGCCAGGAAGCAGCATCAATCTCTTTTACGTCCGCACCTTTTCTATGAAGCCACGATGTCATGCGGTGCCACGGGTCCTTGCGCACGTTTGTCCTCGCTACCACTCAGAGTCTCACAACCCACAGCGCTTCCTTTCTCTCGCCGCGTTCCTCCTCCGTTGCCAAGTCTGCCTATCGCCATTCTCGACATCCAATCACCATCCGCAACATGCCCCCCCTTCTTCTCGTAAACAGTCCTTTTCGGTTTCATCCCTCATCCACATCATTTGGGCAACGTGTCTCCACTTCCCGCCTCCTGCCTACATACTCCACTCCATTCCATCTCCAGTTCTCCCCGGCAGAAGACGACCCCGAATGTCAACGCCACAATAAAGCTTCAGTTCTTTCAAATTGACGGCGCTTCATGTCGGACCTCGACCAAACTTTAATCCTTTTCTCACATCTCAGACTCCGCCGTATCAAACCCGAGTCACACATCTTGCTGCGGATTTCAACTTCTTTCTATCCGCGACGCAACCGTCCTGCGGTCCTTTGGAATATTTCATCCACGCGCCCGCCGCGTAACCATTCCGTAGTCTCATGGCTATGCAATTCGTCACGATGTGATTTGTAATTTCAATGGCTGAGTAATGCATCAGATTTAAACTCCGATTGTGTGTGTATATAATGGTTGGAGTGGTGGGAAGCTGCAAAACTTGTCCTTTCCACCCAACATCCATTTACCCTTGAAACTCTATATATTCATTATGTATTCTTCTGTTGATCCAATTGGGGTCCATGCTACTTTACATTCTCAAACACCAGCTAGTGTTCATCAGCCCATGTCTAATCTGCCTAGATCACATGGTTGCAAATGTCACCACTTGCTGGATAAAAGATGTATTGTCTTGGATCATGATACCTCTTGTTTTCTATTCAAACACTTCAATGACAATCCAAGCTCTGTCAAAGAGCAAAAGCTGGCTATGCTTGTCAATACAAGATGTGAAGCTTCATATCATTCAAAACTTGAAGCTGTACAAGTGAGTGTATTGCATGAGCAGGTAGTACTTGATTTAACATCACTGTTCAATATAGGACTCTGTTGATCAACCTCTTTCACCTCAACAGCATCAGTCTGAACTTTCTGTTTCACAATCCAGGGAAACAAATGATAATAGTAAGTGGCATACTTAAAAACATATCAAATAATCTAATTGCATAATTATTAGCCAACAAAATCATATCTGCTGGCAATGCTAAAGTAGCTGGCACTCTAAGTATGATAATATTCAATGTTAATTCAGTATTGCTTAACTCTCTAATAGATCAAAACAACAATTCAATAATATCCTCAAATGAATCATCTCCTAACAGCAATGCTATGTATACTTCCATGAATCAAGATTCAGCTTTTTTCAAGAGTATGTTTTGTTTTTATGTCATCAACATTTTCTTATGACATTGTATCTTTTCAGCCAAATCAACCTTGCATATGACAAAGCAAAAAAGAAAGTCATATGTTTTCCTTCTTCAAAGATCTCACAAGAAATCAGCTGCTATTTCATATGCAGATCATCAAGTAGATGTCATGAGCTCAAGCAGTCAAATGGCTCCTGACAGCACAAGTGTCAGAGGGGTGCCACAAGCACATATGACATTTCTCAAAGAAGTTGAAAGATGGAGGGATGAGTTGAACTGTATTCGTGATGTTCACAGACAACAGTTGAACTTGGAACTTTTTGGTGATGAAATTGTATGTGCCACATTACTTTTTCTAAGAAAATCATATAACAAATTGTTTATGTAGACTCTCAAAGAGAATACTCTGAACTTGCTCAAACTATTAAATGAGATTGATCAGAAGAAGAATCTGGTTACATGTGCAGAGGAACATACTGCAAGTCTTATAGACACCCTCTTCAGGGTTCTAAAGACTTGTGATGAGTCTATGAAAAAGGAAAGAATGCTTATTGGCAGGATCTTGGATAACCTACTTCAACGATTCCATGGTGAGCGCTTCCATGTATGGAAGACCACTTAGTGGAGTGGGGCAATGGAGTGTCACAGCTTAGTCAATTTGTTTAATCTTTGTATTGCTTGTATTTTGTAATCACATAGCTTTTGGATCATCACATGATATTTTCAAGTTGGTACATTGCCTTATTAATTGGTCAATTCGAGCACGAGGATTCTCCCAAAACAGTCACATTCAGTGCTTTGCGATGGTCAACATTGCCTTTAACTCGGTCAGTTCACGCACAACCCGATCAGTCATTTAGCAATCCGCCCCGCAGTTGAACACGTCCATTAGACCGCCACTGATTCGTTGACAGCTCGTTAATATTTCGGTTGACGTCTCCCCGACAGCATCGGATCGGGCTTCATCGTCTCGACCACGGAGCCAGATTGTCATCTATTTACCGTGCGAGACATTTCGTAAGTGGTGGACCTCAGCCGAGTCGGTATCGCCCTTCGCTTCACGCCAGTTGCACTAGAATATATCAAGCACAGCATCACCGCCCATTCCGAGTCCTCTCGCCCCCAAGATCACGAACGTTTGCCTATGTATCCAACGAGGTCCCCGCACGTTGGTAAGCGGATGGGGCCTGCCAGGGGACGTACCTTCTATTCTCTCTTAAAGTTCTCCCCACACGGGCTAGGTTGTGCTCACCAATCGTTCATGACAGTCTGAACCGACCAACCCGGAACGGTGCCCCCCCTTTTTTTTTCTTTTTTTTTGAACCATATTGGTCTCAGGCATCGATTCCGACATGAACGGCTGCACGGGAGATGCGATCGTCGAATCATGTGTTCCAGGCGAGTCGTTGTCTGTACAGTTAGTTCGTTGATTCTGGGTGTCGTTGGTCGGAGGATGAGGTGGCGTAGAGGCAGGGTAAGTCGTAGGCGTCTCCGGCTCCTCTTTTTTTTTTCGTGGCACATGCCGAATGCACTGGGTTTCCTGAATCGAGAAGGCGTGGGTGCCGCTCCCGTGTCTCGAAGCCACCGCCTCCGATGCAGATGCTCGATAACTGCCGTCGATACGACCGGCGCAGTGTTCGAGAAATTCGGTATTCAATATAGGCCGGATGAACGCAACACTTGTCTTGAAGTGTGTTCATATGGTGCCAGCATGCCTCTCAAAACCACAACGTGGCGCCTCAAGGCCTCACTGGTCAGTATTTCATTATAGGTGTGATCCTTGATTCAACTTCATCGTGGACGTTGGGCGCGCTTCGTGCACTACTCACGTCAAATGAAATCGAGTTTGTGCTCTGGCTGGTCGAATATGCTCGTCCATTCTTCTCGTGCAAAAATAGAAAAATACTAACCATCCATATAAATCTCTCACATTCGAATGTATTATCAGCTGAACCGCTCAGAATAGCTATAAGTAGTGTGGTCGTGCCAGTGATGCGTAAACTCGAAAGCGGGTGGGACTGCTACAATTAATGTTATCGTGATGTGCGTAGCGGCATGGGGGTCATGACAAACGTGTGGAACCGTGATAGATCCGGCGTGCGATTGCCCCTGGGGTTATCCAAGAATACAAGCCTGCGCCAAGTGTGATGAGGTGTGCCACCGACCAATGCAAAGGAGGTATAGTAGGCGCGGTGTCAATGAGATGCGAATGCGATATTATGTTACGAATTGCGTTCGAGGGGGAAATCGGAAGGAAAAGCCAACTCGGGGCGAGAAGAAAGTATGGTGCAGAGCCCCGAGGAGTGCCAGATATGTTCACGCGAACGATTCGAAGAACGGTCAACATACGTCAACTTCGATGTCTTCATCAACGGCCTGCGAAACCCGCGCTATGCTTGCCTCATACTTCAGCTCCGTTTCCACCACAACATCGTTTGCAAGTTTTCTTCTCTTTGCGACCCGTCCATCTCCGGAGTCTTCGGAGTCGACGATAAGGACCGCGGTTTGCAATCCGTTATCGTCCGGAATTGGCACAGGTACGGGAGGACTATTGTCCACCGGAGACGGTATGCCCTGCTTGACCTCTGCGGCAGAAAATTCATCCGCTGGCGTGCAAAAACCCGACAGGTTCGATAAAGTCGTCCCACTGACTGGCGTTTGCGAAAGTGGAGGGGAAGCCGTTGATCCTCGAGGTGATGGGACGCGAATCTGAGGTACCGGGGTGGGCTCTGCGGTTCTCGAAGGCAACGGTGTAGTAGTGAATAGACTTGACCGTTCTGATGCATCGCCCTGGGCGGTTTTCATTCCTCCCTTCTCGCTAGCGCTGCCAGCAATGGTCTTCTTTCTCTTCTTCTTACCCATTCGCTCCTTGAGGTACCGTACGATGTGTGCCTGTAAAACCTCCAACGCTTTCTGTGCTCCCATTTCCTCGAGTGCCTTGAGTTGCTCCGGCGCAAGGGAAGAAAAGATCACGGGAGAGAGAATGAGGGTATTGTTATGCAATACAATAGGTGGTGGGTCTGGAGTGCTGTTTGAGGGATGGGACGACGGGACAGGACCGATAACGATTGGTAGGCAGACAGAAGACGGGAGAGTCGCAAACGGGGAGACTGAAACAGACGAGGTCGGCGCCACAGAGGAAACATCGCTTGACAACGTCGACGAAGAGGGAACACATTCGGAAGCTTGAGCAGCCGTATCCGTGGGTGTCACAATACCTGACACCAGCCCAGAACTCGATCCAGACGATGTAAGCGATCCTCCAGTCAAGGCGGATGATCCAATCCCGTGTGGATCGACGAGCTCAGACTTCGTCTCCCGCGCAGCAACCCCATTTACGCTTCCGGTAACCACGGTTCTGGGCACAGTTTCGAATGGTCCTCCTAGTGTCCGGGCATGCGTCAAACCACCAATGGGTTGTCCCAGCGATTGTGCTTGTGTTCTGCCAAGAGGCAAAACCAGTGGTGTCGATGTTAAGGGAGGTGGCAGCGGCCCTGTACCACCCTTTACGCTTCGTCTGAGTGGTGGGTCTGGTGGGGCCGCTCTGTCTTTCTTCTTGGAACTCTTGCTAGTACCGTCCTTACCGCTTACTGAAGGTGCCGACGCTGATGAGTGAGACTGGGCTTGCGCGGCTGCACGAGCCTCTTGTGCTTCAAATGTATGCTCGTACTGTGGGTCGACAGACCAGAAAAAGCCTTTACCATGCTCTCCGGTACTGCGCTCCTTTTTTACAAATGCACGTCCTGAAGAGAGGTTGTGGCGAATAGAATTCTGGATTAGCATGCAAGGATACGTCAGTTCACTGACCAATAAGATGGAGTCAAGGTGATTTAAGAAACAAGATAAGGGGTCTCGAGAACGTGGGAAAGTGCTTTGGAAGTCACACAGGGAAAAGGGGCTACGCACCTCCCATCCGGCGCCTTCATTGTAGCGATACCAATCGTAGTTGTCCACCATCCAACCACAGATATCCTGCAATGTAGCCTTCCCACCCATCGCCTTGATGGCTCGATGACAAAGTTGCGCATACGTAAATGAGGGTTTAGGTGGCATTACGTCAGGCCTTAGAAGTGGTTGAGAAGCTTTCTTGCGTTTCTTGGATGTCGGTGCGGCGGACGTGGATAAGGGGGTGGATGTGGAAGAGGCTTTAGTGCGGGGGATTGCATTGGAATTTGGGAGTTGAGGTTCTGGAGAATGGGAAGGCTTCGGTGGAGGTAGCGGCGGGGCTTTGCGTGGTGAAGGGGAATGTGATGGCAACGATGATGGAGGGGATATAGATGTGATGTCGACAGATGGGGAGCGGGCACGGTGGAGGGAAGAGACTGAAGATGGAGAAGGGGAATCCTCGAGCGGTGCCGGAGGAGGAAGCACGAAATGGAATGTTCGAGAGGCTATCTGAATCTGAGACCTGTAACAATGTGAGGGGGAGGGGGTTCAAAGGGGAAGGGGTTGAAGAAGCGCACCTCTCGCAGAGTGGTACCCTGCCGCCGGCACCGGACCAAACACCATCCACCCATGCACCATTGCGACCGATGACGACGAGTACGAAGCGCGCCTCTTCCTCCTCGTACTCTATCCTGGCGTGCAGTCGCGACACGCTCTTAAGCGGACCGAGGTCGACGTCGACGGGGCTATGGGCGGAAAGAGAGGGCTCTGCACCGTTGGGGGAAGCAGAGGTAGGAGGGAGACACCTCCTGCCGATAGTGACGGTGAGGGTTTGAAGGAAGAAGGTGATGTTTGGAAAGACAAGTGAATAGTAGGCGCTGATCTTGGCGGGGACGTCGGGGGAAGCATTGTTGACAGTGACGGCGGGAAGGGGTTCGTTGGGCGTGGACGGGGAGGGAACAGCGGAGGGGGACATCGAGGACAGCAGCGGGATTCAACGACGAGGCGGCAACGATGAGGATGAGCGCGACTGAGGGGTAACTCAGGCTGACGACCCCTCCACGGGGGGTTACAATCACGTGACTATCAAACGTGCATGACTAAACAAGGCTTACAACATCTACGTATTATCGAACGTGGGGTAGATAGAATACAACTATGCTCCAATCGTCGCCCGTCCAAGTGCACCAGGAATCGACGATATCGAACTTGGCGGGATGATTCCAACCTCGGTCACAACTGCCGTGATGCACGATGGTGGTGTCAAGTCGTACAACGGACTCAAAACCGAGAGATTGGGTCGTGGCTTCGCGTCACTGTTCGATGTCGGCGACGGCGGAAATGGGGTCGGCGCTGTGCACAAGCGCACTTGTCTCAGCAGGCCTCGAAGTATTGTCCGTAATGGGCGCTTACCCAGTTCATTCTTGCTCACTCCATCCCACCGAATGCCCTCCGCAAACTTGTAGGTTTCACAACACACCACGATGGGTATATTCCTTGACTGAGCCATCATAGCAACCATTGCCGTTCCTGCTCGCGACATGACAGCACCATTTGCGTGGAGGGAATGCGCACCAACAAATAACGTGGTCGTGTGCGGTAAGACGGACGGAAGGGACGGCAAGAGAAGGTAAGTACACGGAATCGACGCAGCCGTAAGAGACTGGAGCAATGCTTTGCCTGGATGGCAGCACACGTGAATGGTCGTTCCAAGCTTAGTGGATCAAGAGGTGACGATGACTTGCCTTCTAGCATAGGTCTCGAATCAACGACAATGACACAAAATCGCGTGCCGGACGCCCAGGCATGCAGCAAAACTTTCTCGACTACCGATGACCTACAAGCAAGGGTAAATGGATAAACCAAATTGGCTCGTCGAAATGACCGACCGCGCATATGTGAGGATGGAATCTCCATCCTTGATCTTTTTTCCTGCTATCTCTTGTATAACTTGATCGGCAAGAAGGATCCGATCCCGAACATAGTTGTCGATCGTATCACATAGTGCATCCTTGGCCTATAAACGGTAAAGACGTGTTTGAAATTGGGAAACGAAAAGGGATCTCACGTCCTGTTCCGGTAGGTCGATATCTGAGCCACTGATCTCGAGCTTGAGTTGTCTAATTGCGTTGCCCATCGAGACGGACATTGGTCTTGCTGACACGAGATACGTGATCTGAGGTGAGAGATGTGTCATAAGATGACGGGAGAGCGTGTTATTGCGAGGTGTCACATAGTTTTGGATGACCTGGTGGTCGAATGAGTGGGAGACAGGGGCAAGACAAGGCGTTCCCTAGCCTAACTGTAGGACATACCGTCTTGAAAGCGGTCAACATGGCGATACACCTGGCATTCGCACCAGTGATCTTGAACTCTGCGAACTGCAGGCCAAGTCTTATGACGGCAGGGTGTATGTCACCCTTGGTGATGGCAGGGGGTTTCGGGGTGCCGAAGTGGGAAAAGATGCGTAAACCGCGAGGAGTCTCGTCGAGCTGGGCGCTGGGATGTTGAGCCTCCTTGGGGTCGCCCTTTCCGGGCTTCTTGGGAGGGGTATAGGTGGGAGCGGTGCCTTTACCACTCACGCTAGGGCTGGTTTTATGGGAGGGGGCGGGTTTGGCAGAGGCGGGCTGGGCAGCAGCGGCCTTTGCTGCGGCCTTTGCTGCTCGCTGTGCCTCCTGCTGTTCCCGGCGTTCCGCCTTTGTCATCTGCTTTTGGGACTTTGGTTGGGCAGGGGTAGAGGGGTTGGGCAGCGATGGGGTGTGCAATGAAGATGCCATGTCTTGTGATGAAGACGAAGTGAGCTTGAAGGATGCAGTGAGAGGGACGGTAAGCGTCTCTGTGGTCGTCGACATGGTGCGATGTAAACACTCCTCTGGTCATCCCTTGATCTTGTTCCTCGACCGAGTCATTACTCATATCGTGAGAATATGTTATATAATCGCATCCTCTTTTGGAAGTATACGCGCACGACGTGCACTTTGGTCCGTCGGTACCAACGTCGACGGCGCCGACAACTCTTTTTTTTCCCCTTGTGCGACGACGACGACGACAGCAGCCATCTGTCCCATCTTCAAGACATATGGTTTGTCCATGCTCACTTCCGTCACCCTTTCTTACTCATATCTTTCAGGGTGTCCCCGCATTATTCCGCTGGCTCAGCAAAAAGTACCCAAAGATCGGTTCGTTACTCCACCCCTCTCTATAATGCATCACAGCCAACTCGTATCTCACCAGTGACATCTGTCCGGGAAGAAGATGAGGTCGAGGTTCCAGATGCCCTCGGCGAGCCCATCAAGCTCCCAATCGACATTTCAACTCCAAATCCAAATGGCGTCGAATTCGACAACCTCTATCTCGACATGAATGGCATCGTGTGTTTCAAGCCCTCCCTATTACTACTTCATTCACCTTGTTCCAGGTACACCCATGTACACATCCAGAGGGCAAGGTGCATCCACCTACCCGCGTTCTGAACAACACCCATTGACTGCTTTCCTCAGCCTCCACCAGAGACGGAAGAGGAAATGATGGCTGAAGTGTTCAAGTACACCAACCGCGTCGTCAACATGATTAGACCACGCAAACTTCTCTTCATGGCAATTGGTGTGTTCGAAAACCGTCTTCACCTATTATCCCGCCCACATTCATCTCTTTTAGATGGTGTCGCTCCCCGTGCAAAAATGAATCAGCAACGTTCGCGTCGTTTCAGGTCCGCTCAAGAGGCAAAAGACAAGGCTGAAGCTCGCAGGTTGGCAGTCGCGGAATGGGAAGGTGTGTCTCCCCCCGCCCCCCCTGACACAGATCTCACGTTTTCCGTACCTGTAAGCAATGGGCAAAGTCATCAGCGATGAAGAGAAACAAAAGGAAGCATGGGACTCCAATGCCATCACGCCTGGTACTCCATTCATGGACCTCCTCGCAGCTTCATTGAGATATTGGGTCGTTGAAAAGATTAACACTGATCCTGGTTGGAAAGACGTACGCTTTCTTACGCTTGCTCTTTATTGTTTTTGAACTATCCTTCCAGCTCCAAGTGGTTGTATCAGACGCAAGTGTACCCGGAGAGGGAGAGCATAAAATCATGGATTTCATCCGGAGACAGCGTTCAAACCAAGGACACGACCCCAACACAAAGCACGTTATTTATGGCTTAGTATGCTTGCAGTTTTGTTCTTATCCCTATCCTCTAACCGGCTCTGTTTTCTCTCAGGACGCTGACCTCATTATGCTTGCACTCGCAACGCATGAGCCCTACTTCCGTGTGCTCCGAGAGGATGTCTTCGCTCAGGACAAATCAACTGCATGTCGAATTTGTGGTGAAGAAGGACATTACGCCGCACAATGTCCTGGGCCCAAACCAGGTGCCCTCGTTAAGAAACCCAAACATAACCCTCCTGAGAAAAAGCCCTTCATATTCCTTGATGTTTCGATTCTGCGAGAATACCTTGAAACGGAGCTTTATGTCTCTCGAGCACCCTTTTCTTTCAACTTCGAACAAGCGATTGATGACTGGGTATTGCTGATCTTCTTTGTGGGCAATGATTTCTTGCCACATCTACCTAGTTTGGACATCAGAGAAGGCGCGATTGATACATTGCTAAACATCTGGAAAATGGAGTTGCCAAGGATGGGCGGGTACCTGACAGACCACGGCAGGCTGGTGCTTGAGAGGGCAGAGATAATCCTCGAGGGACTGGCAAGGAGAGAAGATGACATATTCCGGAAGCGGCAGGAAGGTGTGTGTGACCGATTTCTTCTTCGACCCGTTTGGCTGGCAGGAAATTATTGGATGCCCAAGGCTGACTCTCCACTTTCTCAGCCGAGAATCGTCAGGACCACGAATCCAAACGGCGTCGTATTGATGGCAAAAGTGCGAGTGGTCCTTTTGACATCCGAAGTGCGACTGGTCCCTCTCCAGCTCTCGGCATGAATGGACCAGTTCATAATAACATTGCGGCAAAGGCAGACTCGATAGGACTTGGTGCTCCATCGACAATTCAGTCAAAATCCAACGCACCTGCTGCCGCACAGGCACTGGCAGGCAGCAATCGAGACGTAGTTGCGAATCGCGCAGCGATCAGGCTGGCGAACATGAGTGCAGCAGAAGTTCTGAAGGCCGAGTTGGCGGCGCTAGTGCCCGTAAAACCCAGCGCATCTTCCGCATCGACGGCAAAACCTCAAGCGCCTGAATTTGATGCGTCGGATTCAGCCTCTGATTTCGATGTCCCTGGTCTTGGAAACGTGGATGCACCCGCCCCAGCCTCTATGCCACCTTCACAATCGTTGGATGAGTCCGGGTCTGTCTCTCTGGGTAGAAAACGAACCGCAGCAGAGGCTGAGGCCGAAGATGTGCAAATCGACGTTGAAGAGGATGTCGTTGTCGTGGGTGAGGAGGAGGGCTCAGCAGAGGAAGAAGAACCTTATTCTATGGTTGTTCGAGCCGATGGTTCCGTTGAGCAAGTGGATAACGTCAGGTATGGCAGCATTTCTTATGATTTCGCTTCACCACAAAGGAACACCAACATCCATGTTATTTTAGGCTGTATGATCCTGGTTACAAGGAACGCTATTATCAGCAAAAATTTGGCGTGCCGACCTCTGACGCCGACTTCAGGAAGATGTTGGTCATTCTTTTCACGTCCGGATACCGTTCTAACCTCTTTTACCAGGGTAACGCAATACTATGTGGAAGGGATTGCATGGGTCTTGCATTATTATTATCAAGGGGTAAGCTACGAGATGAAAATTCTTAAGAGCACTCATATAACTTTCCCGAAAGACACCCTCCTGGCAGTGGTACTATCCTTATCACTTTGCCCCCTTCGCCTCGGATTTCGAGGGTCTCAAGGACATGCAGATCAACTTCACCCTTGGTAGACCATTTCGACCCTATGAACAGCTTATGGGGGTGTTTCCCCCTGCCTCCAAACAGCACCTCCCCACCGTCTTCCACGATCTCATGACTGAACCTACGTCGCCCATAATCGACTTTTATCCGGCATCCTTCCAGATCGACATGAATGGAAAGAAAATGCTGTGGCAGGGTGTTGCTTTATTGCCTTTCATCGACGAAACACGACTCTTGGACGCCATGTCAGAGAGGTATGACAAACTCACAGATGACGAAAAGAGAAGGAATAACTGGGGTAGCAACGTGATGTACGTGTCGGACGAGCATAGGTTGTACCCGTTCTTCGAAAGCCTCTACGGAAAGCGGAAGGACAAAGAGGTCAATTGTACTTCCATGCGTTTATCACCATTCGATCTAACCCCATCTTTTGTAGCCGGTGGCCATGCCTATCAAAGACTCCAAGGGAATAAGTGGCACTGCACACCCGAACCCTGAGTGTATCCCGGGATCGACGTTCTACTCTCCATTGACAGCAATAGACCTCCCCGACATCAAGAACGACCGCTCATTATCCATCCTCTACTTCTTTCCGAAGCAGATCACCCCCCATCATTCGGTGCTGTTACCCGGCGTGCGTAAACCCCCACGAGAACTCACCGCCGAAGACCTGGACCCCCGCATGAGACGTGGTCGAGGAGGCCGTGGCGGGAATTGGGGAATGGACCGTGGCGGTGGACGAGGCGGTCCCCCCAACCGCGGTTCGTACCGAAACGGTCCCGCTCCCGGCGGCTGTTCGGACTTGAATGGGTGCGCACAGTCGTCGTACGGGCCACCCTCGGCGAGACAGCCGTACCCGCCGCCACCATCATCACAAGGCTTTGGCGGGCATGGATGGAATGGCAGACCGCCGATGCAGAGCTATGGCGGGCCGCACGGACCTCCGCCGCGGGGTGGACCGCACCGTGGGGGACCGAGAGGCGGGTATGGCTCACCTGGTCATTCACCGACTTATGGACGGGGTGGGTATGGTGGCGGTGGCGGCGGAGGTAACAATTATGGAGGCTACGGGAGTTACGGCTCCTCAAATGGGCACGGTCGCGGTTCGCATGGTGGTGGAGGTTACGGCGGAGGCGGTGGTTCACACTATGGAGCTCCGAGAGGGAGAGGTCGCGGTGGCTGGTGATCACAGTAACTTATCCTTGTATATTCATACTAATGCGCTAGGAGCGCTGAGCAATGTTGCGACGTGGTCCATGGAATCGTTATCACTGTATCATACACGATTTACACAAATGTTCCGGAACGCGAAGCATGGATGTGGTTTTCTAGTTTTACTGTAAGACAAACTTTGGACTGATGGTCGACGGCGGACATCAGAAATGTTGTAGAAAAGAGAAGGGAAAGATTTCGTTCCAAAATTATTATGCGTAGTAGCCATGTGAGGCGGGACCGGGCACATCCCTGGGATGCACGTATGTCAGGTAGAGGGCGTATGTCTTCTCGAGTTCTTTGGCCTTCTTGCGGAGTTTCTTCTCCTTTCTACGCCTTCTCTTCTCTTCCTTCCTTTCCTTGTGTCGTCTCCTAGGGTCTGCCAGGTCGACACCACGACCATAGCCAGTGTACCTGTCAGACCCGGAATCGGTGTCGGAGGTCGATGAAGACGACGAATCGTCAGAAGAGTCCGGTCGAAAACCGGGCAGGTTGTAGTCGATGGTACCAGCATTAGCACCGGAGCGGCGTTCGTGACCCTTGTACAAAACGACTTCAACCCGACGCGTGAGGAAGAAGCTCGAGTTCCAGAGATCGATCAGATCAGCTACGAGCGTGGACCGCTTGTGCATCGGTCCACGGGAGAATTCAGGAATCGGCATCTTTCCAGCCCATGCCAGCGCGAGATCCTGTGCGCGACAGAGTCAGTTCACATATTCAGTGGTGCACAGTTCGTGGTAAGAGAAACGTACGTTCATGAACCTGATCCAATCTTGGTGGTAGACGTCATGCGTCTCTAACACCAAAGGCATCCTGGGAATCTGGTCGTAGAACTGTTCCATGTCCTGGATCTTCATGACGTTAAACGGCGTGTACGACTGAGCGGCATTAGCTGGGCGCGAAAAGGCCTCCGGCACGGCAAGCTGTGGGTCCCCACCTACAGCAGAGCTGGGCATACGGGGGGAAGTCGGGAATGTGACGTTAGGTCCACCTGGCATTGGCGATGGCGCACGCGAGCGTGAAAGGGGCTGTCCCTCCAATACATGTCCGGCAGGATAGACGCCTGGTTGGGGGGGAACGTAAGGGGAAGGTGCGCGAGGGAAAGGGGAAGTGGAGCGCGGAGGCAGGGGTCCTCTCCCTGGAGGGATTGGAGATGGTGCACGAGCACTATAAGGGGGCTGGCTGTGCGCATATGGGGAGGCTGCTCTAGCAATTGGTTCCGTGGGAGGACGGCCATAGGGCGAAGCTGCTCTGGCGATCGGCTCGGTTGGAAGGCGTCCATATGGCGAAGCCGCTCTTGCAATGGGTTCTACAGGACGTCCATAGGGTGAGGCTGCCCTAGCAATCGGCTCCTGACGAGCGTACGGCGATGCTGCGCGAGCAATCGGGTCTGGACCACCCGGGTAAGATGAAACCTCCTGTGGGCGCGGGTTTGGAGAGGTAGAATACGTAGACGGGTGGCGGAATGGGGAAGGAGCACGATTATATGGGCTGGATCCTGCGCCCGGGTAGCCACCAGCACTGGGGTTCTGATACGTTGCTACAGGGGATGCGTAAACGCTGCTCGGCGCTGTGGGGCCATAAATAGAGCCACGATCCCCTCCACTAGTCGAATACTTTCTCTGACGAGTGGTGAGCTTGACGTCCCTCTCAATTTCGAGTTCGGTGAACTTCCGATCAAGATCTACGGAGCTGACATTACTGGGGCTGTGAGCATAAGCACCATAACCTGCGGATCCAGAGTATCCCGGAGGAGGAGCATCTCCATAGAAGCTGCGGCGACGCTCTCTGGTTTGAATTTCCCTATCGCGCGCGGCGCGGAGCTCGACTTCTTGCATGTCCTTATCAAACTGCTTCGAGAGCCGTCTTATCGAATCTTTCTCTTCCTTTTTCCTGCGTTTCTCCTCCGATTTCTGCCTGCTCAGGATGAGATAACACTCAGTTTGCTTTGAAAGGCAAAAATACCATTTTTCAAGGGCCCTCTCGTCCTCTCGTGAGAGGTAACCGCGATTCCATGAGGCGGCGAACTCCTAGAAATAACATTAATTTAAAGAAAGATGGGCCTGGAAGTGCGATTTACCGCATTTGCTGGCGTCGCGCCGGCAGGGAGGATCTGCGTGGCCTCGGCCGGAACCCACTGGATGCCGTGGACCACACCCTGCGGCGTTTGGTAGCTAATAAACGTCAAAGGGCGATCTGGAGCAACGACCCCGATATCTTACCGTGCAGGAACAGCTCTACGCGCCATTCATGAATCGGTTCTAATGACCAATGGCACCAAGACTCACCTGAATGGATGGTAGATCACTTGACCATCCGGGCCAGTTGAGGTAGTGTAAGTGATGGCGCCTGGCTGGATCTGGCCACCGGCGGGCGGGGAGTAAGGCTGGGGCATATCAAACCCCCCGACGGCACTCATGATGAGCTGAAGGGATTGGCAAGGGGAAGGGAAGAAGAGGAGGCAACGACCCTTTTGTTCTCCGCCAGCTCGGGAATGATAATCTCGTACACGATGCCTCGTGTCATGACCTATATCGAGCCATCTCCGACTTCACGCCGTGACCCTGCCTAGCATGGACAATCGATGGTGGTAACCCTACCCACTATCCTCGGGTTGGTGGGCAAGCCGTTTTTACGTTTTGAGTCTGTGGTTTAAGCGGTCTTGAATTTAAACCCTACTTCTGGGATGTTGATGGAAATAGTAAGAAAAGGTTGTGCGGCTCCGCTCGGTTCCAACACAGGATCTCATGTCACATTCTAAACCATCGCTTCCCATCATGTATGAATGATGTCGTGTCTACGTACTTAGTATCCATCTGTCAACCGGACGATGCAACTCCTGAATGCTTCCGCGGTCAAGTGGTCGTTAGAGACGCGTCATAAATGCACTGAGTCGTACGGGGTATCCCCATAGCCAGATGTTCAGCGCCTCATTTCTCGACAAGATTCACGACGTGATCGAATGGGCTGAGAATGATAGGATGTCACATCCATCAACCTGTTGCCCAGCTCGCCACTGTGATACCCAGGCGATGTGGACAAGCACACCCCAAATCGATGGAGCACCTGAGAACTCGCCATCAGAGAATTTCTTCACACCATGGGGCTTGGGCACAGTGATCACATCATGGGGGCCGAACCATGGGTTAGGGCAGGGAAATTGTTGGAGCCCCGCCGTTGTGTCTGGGCCATGTTCATGTAGTATCAGCCCTCGCCGTGCGATCCTAAAACCCCCAAATCTCAATTTATTGTGACAAACCGGTCTCGACAACGTCGTGCCAGCGGGAAGGCGTCCCCAGAGCACAACGAGAAATCCCAGATCCTCAGGTACCCCAATAAATATCTGTGTGGGAGGGGGCATGAGGTAAGTGACTGGGTGAAGAACTCCTCTGTCAAACCGTGCGCCAAAAAATCGTATAGATTACCATGTCTATGCGTAAGATGTCCAGGTCGGGGCGAAGCGACTCCAAATCGGCTTCACGAAAAGCGCCACCAAATGAGAATGATGAACAATATAGCCACAGCACCGAATGGGGCGTATTGTCGTATCATAGCCTGAACATTGACGTTCCTTGCTGCCCTCCGATACTTCTCCGACTCTGAACGGAGCGATGTAGAAAGGTGCGACATTTCTGGCGGTCAGTGTGTCAAGTTTACTAATGCAAAGCAGACGGACAAGGAGCCTACTGTCCAGCGAATCCCCCCGCCAGAGGAGTTCTTCCATATTCTTTGTCATTATTCGGGTAACGTCCTGGAGTTCATCGTTAAGCTTGTCCAAGTTTGAGCTCCCGGAGGCGCTGGCAGCCCTAGTGTCCTGATATAATCGCGCGGTCTTGGACATAAATGTATCTTTAGGGCGGAACTTGTGAATAGGTGTCTTGAGGCGGCCGAGCTGCTGCACTCACCAAACCCAACAAAGGCGTATGGCTTCCGCACCGACTCCACTTTTGAGCCATACGACAAAGAGAACTCTTTCGATAGTTCCTCAAGGTACGAAAAAGCCAGTTTCCGAGGATACGACTTGTCCGCGATGGTCAAAAACACAACATTGTCTGCGAGAAGGTAGCTATGACTAGCGTTGAGGCCAGCCGTCGTCCAAACGAAGCGGAAGCTCACTGAAGCGTATACTGGCCACTTTCGATAGAGCATCGTGGCTCCGAGTTAGGTGTGATGCGCCTGAATATTAGCTTTGCTTGCTGTTTGTGTTCCTGCAACGCCTGCTCTGTCTGGACACGGGTCAGCTACCAGTATTGTATGAACGAAACAAACAGAGACCTGTTCGTCATCAACACTGGCTGCAAGCGGCAGCGCATCAGCTGCACGGACTATGATGGTGGAGCGAACCATGCCTGAAAGTGCACCAGTTGTGTTGACACGTTAGCTAGTACGTGATCACGTGGCCGCTACAAATTAAAGGCGGTGCAGGAACAGACTTTCAAAGGAGTTGAAAGGTTGAAACGCCGTTTGTCTGCTGGGATGACCACCGCTGGTACATAGAGATGTTCTTTTTTTTTTCTTTCCTTGCAACTTTGAGGGACTCGTGTGGTGTGCTTACTGGTTCTCGTCGTGGTCTCGTCACCGCCCTGGTCGCCTCTCAAGTGTGTAATCGCGATTCTTGGACGAACCGCCATGTCCTCCTTGTTTGACGTTCGAAAGCAAGTACGTACCTTCGAGCCCCCCCTCGGCGATTCGACTTAATAACACTACGGGGTTCTTCAGCTCGCTTTCTATGGTTCCTACCATTCTCACCCCATTAACGTGGCCATCCACATCTTTGGCGTCCCAGCTCTTCTCTGGTAACGTCGCTTTCTTTCCCTTCTTTAAATTGCTTCATTCTTACCATCCCCGGCACGCGGTTCTCCAGGAGTGCGCTGGTACTCACCACACTTATCCCCTCGCCACCCTTTCTCCCCTCTGCCCAATATGTGTTTAGCAAATACCTCGTTTTTGAATTGAATACGTCCGCACTTGTCACAGCATTCTATTTGATCTACTACACCCTCCTCGACCCCGTGGCAGCCGTAAGCTCATAGACAATTCCCAGATTCACTGACTAATTAACCAATTTAATAGATCCTTTATACGCCGCAGATGATCTTCTCCCTGTTGTCAGCCACAGCGTATGCACACCGACCCGACGGAATTCGGAATGCGGTCATTGTTCAGGTGGTCTCATGGATCGCTCAGTTCCTCGGTCATGGTTTTGCGGAGGGTCGTGCGCCAGCTTTGCTCGACAACATACTCGGGGGTGAGCCTCACGGTCTCTCCAGGCGATTTATACTCATAGCACTTCTGAAGCTTTTGTTCTCGCCCCCTTCTTTGTCCATTTGGAATTGCTTTTCAAGCTTGGTTACCGCCCGGAGCTTCACAGACAAGTCAAGAATGACGTTGGAAAGGAAATTGCAAACTTGCGCAGAGGACAGGCCAAGAAGCGCAGGGCTGCAGAGAAGAAGGCGTTCTAGTGGGTCGTTCATCGCCGTTGTACTGTTGGTTTCCGGTGCGTCGTCCTTGTGGACTTAAGTTCGATGCGGATCGGTATATAATGGACCCATGTTGAATTCGTTGTCATTACTATTCTTCCACATATGTTTTCCTGGAATTCGTGAACTTTGTCATATAAAATAGTCAGATCCCCTCGTTTCCCACCATATCTTCTGGGTACCGGAGGTGACTTGTCTAAGTGGATGTGATTATCACCTGCTCTCCTGCGTCCACGGATATACGTAAATAACCTTCTACGTTATTGGCACTTACGTGTGACCATCAAACTAGGCTTTGAGGGGGGAGAAGAGCTGGCTCCCCGAGCGGGGTGACATAACACGAACTCAGACCACCGTCCACCTTGAAATCTGTGCCCTTTTAGATTTTGTAAGTAATGATTGGCTACGGAACCACGATGACGAACCGTTATGTAGCTACTATCATCACCCGCCACTGACGATACGGAACGGTTATGCGTTGTTCGTATTCAAATTCGACAGCACATACAGAAAAGGGCGGCTTGCGCTTGTTCGATAGCTTCACCAAAACGACCCATGGGCAGGTGAACGAGACGGCGGTTCTTTTTCTCGTCAGTATTCAAGAAGTCCATGAGGAGAGCTGTGGGTTTGCTCCGAGCCATGTCGAATATTCTTAAAGGTAGTACTCACGTGTCTTGAGAGGACCGCTGAGGATGGATTTTGGTTCAGGCGGAGAGTAGCGCCAGGATAAAGGAATTCTGGTACTCACGGGCAAAGGGAATTCACTCGGATGCCTTCCCTGGCGTGCACCATGGCAAGCTCGCGAGTCATCGCGAGCACAGCACCCTCGGACCAGGATCAGGATCAGTGAGACGGTTACTTCAAGACAGGTGTACCTTGGACGCGGTGTCTGCGGACAAGGATCAACAACCAAGTTATACAAGATGGTTTCATGAAACACTCGCAGGCCAGCTGTGGGGTAGCAGCTCCCATGATAGCTACGAAGCTTGCTGTGTTAATGATGCTTCCTCCAGAGCGGAGGCCCTTTGATTCGTCCACGGGATTTTGACGCATAGCTTGAATAGCATATTTGCATCCCCACCAGACACCCTTGACGTTGATCGACATCGTGAGGTCCCAGATCCGTTCCTCCGTGTTTAAAGCATTATCATCGTCTGGATGCATGATTCCTGCATTCCGGATGAGAAAGAATATATGGTATCACGTGCGTGTCCAACTCGCCAGCATTGTTGAACTGAAAATGATGGGTGAATGGAGGCCCGCGACGAAACGATCAGGCCGGTCTCGCACCATGACATCAAGTCTTCCAAACTCTTGGACGGCGCGCTCGACGGCAGATTTGATATCTCCCTCTTTCGCCACATCGGCTTCGATGGCCAATGCCTTCACATGGGGATACCTCTGATTAATCAAGGACGCGCCTCTCTCGGCTGCTGGCAGATTGATGTCTGTCAGCAACACGTTCGCACCCTCTTTTGCGAAGAGAAGCGATGACTCGAGCCCGATACCGCTGTTGATGGTGATAGCGATGGTCAGCACGTGTTGATATGGATGCATGATCGGACTGACGAGCCCGCGCCAGTGATGAGCGCAGACTGTGAACGGATATAAGCATGGTCCGGTCCAGATGAGCTTCAAAACTAACTTTGTACTGGAGGCGACCAGTCATGGGGTGCGATAAGACGTTGATACTTTGAAGTCCGTATTTATTTGGCCTCGACCAAGCTCGGATGCCGGAAAGATCGCGATCCGACTTGTACGAGGCACCGCAGGTCTTTCAAGGTGGTAACCCAACTGACTCATGCTACTCCAGGTGTACCCCCTCGCGCGCACGGATATCCCATTGCCTTCCTTGCCATGACCTTCCGCGGCCAGGCCAGCCCACCAGCCCAGTTTCAATCCGGGCCGGTAAGTCTTAGAACATACACACCCTCACCGAACCACATAAATACCTTCCTGCGCCTGAACAACCCCAAGGTTCTTCCTAAGATCCACTCATTTCTTATCCGTACTTGCAACCCACCCTCTCTTGAAGCATCATGACACTCACCGACTACTTGCGGCCGCGAGTATACTCCGCTCGTTATCCCAGATGCATGGTTGGCAGACCACTCTTGTACATGTCCTCTGCACTCGCGTCGCTGGGCGACGCAATGTTCGGCTACGGGCAGGGCATCATCGCCGCTGTCCAAGTCCAGCCATCTTTCATCCATCGCATGTTCGGAAAGACGGTGACGCTGGCCCAGATCCAGGCCGACAACACGGGTGTTGATCCCTGGGTTCAAGGTTCGTACATTTTTCTTCATCTGTCACCGCGTCGAGTGCCCACAGCCACCGTGCAGCCATCATGGTCTCCTGTCTGAACATCACCGCATTCTTCGCGTCCTTTTTGGCAGCGTATATCTGTGACGTCATGGGTCGGCGCATGTCAGTCCGTCTTGGCGCAATCATGTATCTCATCGCCGCTTTCATCCAAATCTTCGCACCCAACCTTGGAGCCTTGATCGCCGGTCGGTCGATCCAAGGAGTCGGTGTCGGGATCCTCTCCATGACCGTTCCGGTCTTGCAGTGTGAGATCGCGCCTGGTCATGCCCGTGGCCTCTTTGTCTGCATCGAGTACATCTGCTTGAACCTCGGCTACGCGGTATCGGCGTGGGTTGGTTATGGTTTCTTTTTCGCCATGCCTTCCGAGGTCTCCTGGAGAGGTCCATACGTCGTGCAAGCTGGGCTTGCCGCGATCCTCGTAGCTTGGACGTTCATCCTACCTGAGACACCAAGGTGGCTCATCGCAAATGGCTTCGAGGAAGAAGGCTTACGCGTCCTGGCAGATCTTCACGCAGCCGGTGATACAAGACATCCCCACATCGTAGCGACGTATGTCGAGATCGCCGCTGCGGTCGACTTTGAGCGCAAAATGGGACAAGCTACCTGGCGTCAGGTCTTCGGTCAATATACCCGTCGCTCCATCGTTGGCATCACCTGCCAAATGTTTGCCCAGCTCAATGGGATCAACGCCATCCTGTATTTCTTACCGTCTAACTTGACTCGTGCAGGGTTCAGCATTTCCCGCTCTCTCTTGTACGCCGGTGCTTGTGCCCTCGTCTACTGTGCCGGCACTATCCCTGCCATGTTCCTCATCGACAACTGGGGTCGCCGTACCATCCTTCTCATCGGAAGCGCTGTGCTGGCGGCATCTCTCAGTATCGTTGGCGGCCTCCAATACCGTGCCGACAGCCTTCCAGTGGGACCATTGCGAATACCCGTTGCAGACGCCCTCTTTTTCGGCGTTTGCCTCTATCTCTTCTTCTTTGGCGCGACCTGGGGACCCGGACCTTGGCTGCTCGGCGCTGAGATTTTCCCTCTCCGCGCACGCGCCAAAGGCATGTCGTTGAGCACGGGCGCCAACTGGCTCTTCAACTTCATCATCGCATTCATCACACCCCCGCTGTTCGAGGTCATGAAAGCGGGCTACTATTTCTTCTTGGTCGGTTTCTGTATCCTCTCGTTCGTGGTGGTCTGGTTTGTATACCCTGAGACCGCGCACAAGACGCTCGAGGAGCTCGGGGAGGTCTTTGGAGATCAGGTCGCCGAGGATGAAAAGATAGCACAAGTACATGCTGAGCAGAGCATGGATGCAACCAGGGTGGCAACAGCATCCGCTCTTATTGCTCGGGTAGACGACTCAGAGTTGACGCTGCGACTCTCCGAAGATGCTACAGATGGTGTTAGGTCAGATAAGAATCTTCCAAGTATACAAGAGACAGAGGTATTTCCTCGTTCACGAATCACCAGGACGTGATATCCATAGTTAAGAATAGTCCAAGCATCGTGTAGCGTCTGCCAGTAATGTATCCGTGTAAGAGAGGAAATCTGCGCTCTTGCCCTACGTCTTATACTCGCAGAGACTCCGGGAAATCAGCGGGATAACTTTCGTCCCCGGGAAACATGCGGATAAATTCCTGAACGACCGAAGGCAAAGATCGCGAATGCATACGTGGTTGCTCCATACCGGGTGGATAGGATGTGTACGATCCAGGGACATCCAATCCGGCGCCCTCCTGCATGCAGATCTGCGTGTCACTTAGGCCCGGAGGCACGAAAGCGATGCGTGGTCTAGTGGGAGAAACGAGGGGTGAGATGGCCGGCAGAGTAGTTTCCCTTGGTGCTTCAGAACGCTTGCGGGGTTGTCGCTTGCTAATCTCAGCAACGCAATGAAGAATCTCTGTGTCGGACTCCGCTTCTGTGGCTGAGTCGTCTTCAGAAAGGTTCCTTTGGATGAGTTCACGAGCGGAAAGACATGCACCGCGAGAAACCGGCGAGCGACGCGGAGCCTGTTCCATTTCTCATAACGACACACTAAGCATGAACGACCGCTTTCAGCGCTCACCTGGAAAATCTCTGGGTCGGATTCGGATTCGGTCAGAGAGTCTTCAATGCATGCAGGTGGAATCTTCTCAGTCGAGTCACAGCAAGCAGATCCTCCAGAAGTCTTGGTCTTGGCCTTGGAACTGCGATAATGGCGTGATGTCGATCTGTTGCGTTGTGAGGGCTCAGGGGAGAGCTCATCCCCTGCCTTCCTCGTTCCGAAGAAACGAGGTGGATCGGCAGAAGACTCAATGGGCGATCCAACAGGGGTTGAACCATACTGACTCTTTCGCTTGTTACGATCGAGACGATGGATCTGAATATCCCCACACACGGTGTGCCTTAATCATTGTAAGCGAATGCAAAAGAGGCATTTATATAAATCTCACTTTTCAGGAGACATTCCTGCTGATAAATTGACCACAACGGGTTTATGAGACGCCAATATCATTAATTCTCTTTCTTCTTGAGTCTGTGACGAAGTAACTGGCTCGACATGCCGGAAACGCCGCTCGCGTTTAGGTGTCGCATCAAGACGGAGCAGGTATTGACTCTGAGAAGATGGAACCGGGATCATGGGTATGATATGACCATCCGAAGATTGACCGTTTAATGCCTTCGACGGGGTGAGACATTGCTTGGGCTGCGTAGATGGCGGCACAACGATACTATTCTTCTCCCAAAGATCAGGGCAATCCGAGAAACCCAAGTCGGGGGAGGAACGCAGTGGTCCTGTCGTTGGACAAACCAAGAGCTCTACTCGCGAAGGTACAGCACAGAACACATCCGGATCTTGTAACCTTGGCGAGCCTCCGCCAGACTTGGAGTGCAAGGAGCAGTTGGTACGTGACAACGGGGTAAGATCGTCAACGTCATGCACGCGTTTGGTCAGTTTTCCTAACGAAGTCTGGGGAGTCGCAATACCAGTGGCGGCATGGTTGGAAAGCGGAGGACCTATGGGGAACCCTATATGAATGGGTTTGCTTGTGCGTATATCAGTGGACGGCGTTGCGAGAGGTATAGTAGGTGATTCGGGGACAGCCAGCTCGTGTTCGATACTAGACAAAGGTTGTATTCTGCCTGGTGATCCGTCGAGACGTCCGGCGCGCGCTCGCTTTCGAGCAGAAGTAGCCGGAGTGGGCAGTTGCATGGTTTTCAGTCGCGGGTTCGACTGGCTGGCAGAGCTATTTGACGCAGAACACCCCACACTACTTCTGCTGCGCTTTGAAGGGCGAGCCACTGATGGCGAGTCTTCTGCGAGCTTGTCCTTCTTGTCCGAGACAGCATGAGCTCTGATTTCCTTTCTTCCTCTGGTGAAATAAGTTGTTAGTGGGAGTTCTTGCTGGGACAAATCCATGGACGAAAGGAAGAGAAAGACAGGAGCTGTAACTGACGCGTTAGGCACGGTCGGAGTTGGCACGCTTTCAAAGTCCGACGATAACCACGGCGCGTCACGCGTCACTTGGTTATTCAAACCACCCCCAAATCTTCAATGGCGGTCGACATGGAACCACAGCTGAAAAAACGAAGAATGTCAGACTCGGTGCAGTCTACACCTCCGTCCCAGCTTCGCATCAAGAGACTCTCAGAAAAGGCCAAGCTACCCACCCGTGGCTCTCCGCTCGCGGCCGGGTATGACCTCTACAGGTATATCATTTCCCTCGCGTCAAAGAATGCCGCGCTGAACCGCTCAAGTGCTGAGGAGAAAACAATCCCTGCACGTGGAAAGGCACTCGTTGATACCCAGCTTTCCATTGCAGTTCCGTTGGGTACGTACGGGCGCGTCGCTCCACGAAGCGGGCTTGGTAAGTGTCGATCACCCCTGTATGCGCTTGCCTGATGGGACGTGTTGTAGCCTGCAAATTTATGATTGATACTGGCGCTGGTGTCATCGACGCAGACTATCGTGGCACGGTCTTTGTTTTACTCTTCAACCTCTCTGACAAGGATTTCGAAGGTGAGTTCAGGATAAGATTCCTGGATGGTAACCGTTGACCGAGACAAAACGTCAGTGCAAGAGGGTGACCGTGTTGCCCAACTAATCATCGAGAAAATATACACTCCCGACATCCTGGAAGTCGAGGTCGGTACAAACTCGAGCGTGTCATCGACCATGATGCTAATCGTTTGGCAAGGACCTTGGTGAGACTCTTCGTGGAGTCAACGGTTTTGGGTCAACGGGTGGACACAGTCTACTGACGAGCTCTTGATGGCCATGCTTGTAATGTGTGGTGTAATGCCTAACCTATTTTATATAATGTTGACCTCAAGGGCTGGACGCGACTCGGGTATTAGTTGTAATTGGCTATCCAAAGTTAAACAGGATGATTGCTGCAAGACCATACAACACACCTCGGCTGTGTCATCTCTCCCGATCCATTTCTACGACATACATGCCCTCTATCGTCTGGTCTGCGAGGTGAAGTAGTTTCGTCCCTTGCATTTCCTCGTCAAGGAGCTCCTTTGTCAGGGGGATCCCGGCATTCTCCGCCCACACACGTCCATCTGGGATAAGACTATCCGTCGGACGGTCTACGTTGACAAGTCTGACGGCTTCGACAAGTCTGACGAGCTCATCGAGCTCATTCTTTGTGACATCATATTCGGGCGTGCCTTCGGTGGGTGGAATAAGCGCAGAAAGCTCGTGGAGTCGTTGAAAAGTGGCTGAAGAGAGTGATGGCGAAGGGTACGATGAGATGAGACCTCTGATGGACCACGTCGGTATTAGCGGTATTCCACACGCATCCGTTGCGACTCGTCTCGACTGAGCGACAGTCCTGAGCGTCCTCCGTGCGATCAACGACATGAGTGGCTGTGGGAAAACTGACTCGCGGTCCTTTTGGCAGGTCTACCTGGACAATGAATCAAGCAGCTACTCGTGCTTTTCTTAAACTACTCCCTTCTCCGCTCCCCCCATCACTCCGAACCACGCCTGCGAACCTCTATCAGGTTCTCTCTCGACATCCCGATGATGGTGTTGGTCAAAAAGTTCATCAAATTAGATGGACCCAGAAGGGAATCGAGAATTGTTATTGGCAGGTGACCAAGACACACCTCAAACACGAGGGCACACACGGCAAGGCATGGGGAAGACTAGTATGGAAGGGTGAGCTCGTCAGGTTTCGATATACGTGGAGCCCCTCTGGAATGAAATCGCTCAAAGGCAAAGTCGTGAGCGAGCAAGAAGAGAGAATACCCGGGTCGCTCAAATACAAGTGGTCTACTGGGAAGTCATGACAACATGGTGCACTCCTTGTACTTGCTGATACTGGGCTGTGTGTTGTTGACACTTCCTCCCAGCCTTGCGTCATGGTAAACTGTCCTCCCGTACTGCCCCATTCTGGCATGATGATGCGCCTCATAAATACATATTTAGTACCACAGCATCGTATCTTTGTTAGATTTCCGGAAACGCGGTGGTGTAGCGAGTGCCAGTTACGTGCATTTGTGTGGACTGCGAAATTGGCGTGTGATATCTCAGCGTGTCGAGGCTTCTCGGCGTCACGTATATTGCAAGCGACCGTGAGGCACCCATTCCACCCAGTTTCTGACAATCCCTCACCTACTATCACTACGAGCCATTGAGCTATCGTATTCTACGTTCACGTCTGGAAACGGCGTTCTTCAGAATGGACTCGCGGCAACTCATAGACATGCAGTTCAACCGCGCGGTAGAGATCGTGCAGAGTCTTCCGAAAACCGGTCCCATACAGACCGGCTACGAGGAGAAGCTAACAGTGTACAGGTCCGTATCCTGTTCAACTAAATCCACATCCGAGGCTGATGCCTTCGTTTCCTGTCCCGCAGTCTCTACAAGCAAGGTTCCATCTCCCACAACACATCTCACTGGTTCTGGCTCACTGTCTGGCCCTAGCCACAATCGGAAACGTTGCGACTCCCCGTCCAGGGATATTTGACATGCTGGGACGAGCAAAATGGTATGCCAGACTGCGTCATTCGTTGTTCTCTCCGATCCTGTGCCAATGCTCTTTAACTTTTCAAGGGACGCCTGGGCAAAACACCGAGATTTGGATCAGTATGAAGCAAAATGGCTCTATGTCGATGCTTTGTTAAAGGTATTTGTGACGTTCTTGGTCTCATCCCATCCTCAAGTGAATTGATTCAAGGCTCTGAGCAAACATTCGGATAAGACGGTTGCAAGAGATTTTATAGATGAATTGCGGTCCTACGGAGGGGATTCCGGGAACCTCGTATCGAGTTGTATGGTGTTGGGATTCTCTCTGTGTTTTATATCCTAATTTCATGTTTCTCAGACACGCTGACCAGAACGGGATCCAGGGCGTCATCATCATCTACTTCAGCAGATTCTGAAGAGATCAGTTCTTCTGTACCCCCACCCCACGGACTCCATGACTTCCAGCATTCGTCGACCCACCTGCACCTTGGTGCCGTTGTCGACGGGATCTCAGACGACGGGGAAGCAGGTGACGAAAGTCGCGATCTCCCAGCCATGCGCGACGCGTCTCAGCAACCCCGGCCGCTCTCATCCGTTTCGTATTCCTCGCGCTACAAGACACCTCTCATGGGCTCACTCGCCATTTCCTCACCACCACGCCGCACGAGCGTACCTCCAACCCAACCCCATCCAACTTTCGAGACGCCGTCTGCATTCGCAGATCCGCATGCAATCGCACATGCTTCCTATACCACTCCACCGTCTTCGCGTGATTTAGCGTTCCAAACCCAACCCGCGGAGCCTCTTCACAGAAGCTTCCCCATAACTTCTCGACACAATACTTCAATCGGGACACACTTGAGACCCTCTTCACGGGCGATGTCGGTTTCATTAGAGCATGCAGTGGAGAATATGCAAGCGCATCTCGCCGCCCTTACAGAACGCATCGATACCCTTGAATCGTCCTTGGCAACACATCCAAACCCACAGGCTCAAAGCTCCGCTTCACCTCTTTCGCGCGTCTCTTCCGGTCGTGGCACCCCCGCGGACTCGGTACCTGCTTCTCAGATCTTTGAGTGGGACGTAGATGACATGGGTCTGTGGACGCTCATTTTAAAACCCCTGCTTCAAAATCTCTCCCTTCTACAACGATTCCTTTTATTCTTCCTTACAAGTGGCCAGGATAGGTCCCCGCTGCTGATCGTACTCAGGAGGCTCTGCTTGGATATTTCGTTCGTGATGGTGGCGATAGGAATCCTAAGGACTGCCTGGATAAAATCCGGGACGAGGCGAAGGGAGGTCGGAGCTGCTTTGCTTGTGCTTTGGGGCGCCATCACAGGGAGGAAAATAACTCCTGGAAGAAGCTTCCGCTTGTGACACAGTATCCTAGTGTTTACACCATGTGGTTAGATACCCTTCAGTGTGAATTGACAGTCTCGTATTACACTGTTTTCTCAAAGAGGCGCATACTACTTGATGCGACGGCGCTACAACAATTTAACAATATGACTTCTCCGGTGGACGACGACTTTGATTACAATATCCACATTCAAGACATGTCGACGACGCAGCGAATACAGTTCCCTCCCTGAACGAATTATCAGCAAGCAGGCAGACGAGATTTCGAACATGTGACATACATGCATGTCATGGAATCCTTCGCTGATCTCTTCAAACTTACGGCGGTGAGTGACGTATTCATCAACTTTGAGTTTGCCTCGGAGGTAATCTGAAAATTGCGTCCCGATCATGTATAATCTGAATGAATCGGCGTGAAGACACATATACCTTCAACCAGGCCAGGCAACTCCGTGCGGCCTTTCACACCACCGAACGCTGTGCCTCGCCAAGTGCGACCAGTGACCAGCTGGAATCTATGTGATATTGTAAGCTGAATGACTCGAACGCCCAAACTGGCGACCTACGGTCTTGTGGTGATCTCCTGGCCAGCAGCAGCAACACCAATGATGGTCGACACACCCCATCCTTTGTGACAAGCTTCCAACGCCGCCCGCATGACGTTCACATTCCCTGTGGCGTCAAAGGTGAAATCCAATCCACCATCGGTGATTTCCACAAGGTAGTCCTGGATACGTTTCCCTTCAGGAAGCTCCGTCGGGTTCACGAAATCGGTGGCGCCCATCCTGGTGGCCCACTCCCGCTTTCCAGAGTTGGTATCGATGGCGATGACGCGAGAAGCACCGACGACGGCGGCAGTGGAGATGACCCCGAGGCCGATAGCACCGCAACCGAAGACGGCGACGTTGGATCCCTCTGGAGGCGCATTCCAAGATGAGATGAATGGTACGAGAGTGGGAAAATGACATACGGATTCCAGGTTGCTTCACGACGGCACCCCAGGCGGTTGTGATGCCACACCCGAGGAGACAAACTTTGTCTAGTGGTGCCTGCCTGTTGACGGCGACTACGGAGACGTCCGCGACGACGGTGTACTGCGAGAATGTGGAGGTTCCCATCTAGGAACAAAGATGAGTTTCCGTGGCGCGTCTCTCGGTCGTGCTCCGGGCTTACGAAGTGATGGATTGGTTTGCCTTTGCAAGTGAATCGGCTGGTGCTGTCGGGCATCAGGCCTTGTCCCTGAGTCGTTCGCACTGAACAGGTCGGAATGAAGAACGTTGAAATCCGATGACATCCTTTAGAATACCTTTTCCACACAAATTGGTCTTTCCGCTCTTGCAGAACTTGCATTCGCGACATTCTGGAATGTATTCTGAGAAGGCATCAGATCACCTGTTGAAATATCGCGCACCGGCGGTGTACAAGGGGATGACATGATCGCCCTGTGGAACGTGGAACAGAGATCAGGGACATCAGATCAGAATGCGGGATGTACGCACAGGAGCCACGCTAGTGACGCCTTCGCCCACAGATTCCACCTGGGTTTCAGATTAAGATAGAGTATGGCCAACGATATGCAGCAATTCACGATGCCTCCGCCCTCGTGGCCAAGGATCACAGGAAACAAGCCCTGAGATAAATGAATCAATCGTAACGGGGATCGCATCGCAAGTCTCGCCATACGTACCTCGGGATCCCTGCCACTGCGAGTGTACTCATCAGTGTGGCATATGCCTGACGGGGTAAGACGGGTTTTCGGATGTGTACCGCACAAGTGGTGGTCACCACGCACCAGTGTAAAGGATATGGATCCGCACCTCGTGGGCTTTAGGGGGTGCGACTTCGACCTGCTCGACTTGAAGTGGTGCGCCTGCACCCCAGCAGACCGCCGCTCTACATTTGATGACTTGTCCTACTGTGCTTGCCATACTACTAGTACAAGACGATGTGGGAGAGGGGATGGCGATGTGGGACCTATCCGTGTCTCTTATACCATCCACGGGCCGGTCGCGCTTGGGTTCGGCCTGCGTGATCGTGTGTGTGTCTACCGGCATAGAAGCAACAACGGAAGCCCGCGAGGTTATCGATGTGAAGGGTCGACGGTAGATATGATGAGCCTAATCGTGGCCCAATTCCAATCTTATTAACTGCATCAAAGACATTGCTCGAAACGTACATGCTGTGTATCCCCAACACCATCCGGGAATTGGACTGGAGTGCTCTATCAACTGCCTTGTAGAACGTTTGACGGGTCGGACCGCCCAAACGTGCGCGTTCGTCATGGTCTTTCCAAATCTCTACTACAAGCGAGTGTGTCCGAGTCCCGTCCTCCGAACCTGCCTGCGATCCTCACCTCTGGGTTTCCTAGACCGCCGCAACGCCCAAAGCCTGTTACATATGCTACAAACCGACCGTGACCGTCCTCGCGACGATCGACACTGCGGACTTCTTCTACCTTTGCCCAGTCCATCTCACTGATCGTGGATTCGCGACACGTGCGCCAGATCCAGAGCCGGAACCCAAGAAGGTCAGTCCTGAAGAGATCGCCAAAGTGAAGCAGGAATGGGAGGAGAAGCAGCGCCAAAAGAAAGAAAAGGGACAGGGAAAGTCAGAGGGAGGTCAGGCTGTTGGTGATGAGAAGAATGCTGCAGGTGAGGTACAAAAGGATGCAAAGGCAAAACAGGCGGACGCTGGAGAGAGCGTGGACGGAAAGCAGGAGAAGAAGCCTGCGAGTGCAAGCGCCTCGCCGGCAGAGGGGTCGACGACCCCCAGGTCAACGCACGAGCGATATGTTTTGCATCGTGATATCTTTGCGCTTAGAACTGCTGATCATCGCAGAAGAAGACAAGCGGCTCAGACGAAGGACCTCGCCCCCCGCTTGCCAGGTGCACCAAAGAGTTTGTTATCATAGCCTGTCTTGTGTTGCAGATTGTTCCTCGTGCCATCCTCATACCCCGATGAATGCCAATCATCATCATTACGGGTATTGTACGGATAATTGATCCTATATCATAGCCTGAACACCAAAACTAGCGAGTGCCCCCGCGGTAAGACCGACAATCGAGAGGAAGCCACCCAGTGTTGCGGCAACATCTACGTCTTCGTGGCGGCCCTTTAGCTTGGGATTATGCTCGGGGGATGAAACAGCAAGCGTAGCTAGGGTTGAGACATAGCCATTTGTGTATCCCATTGTCAAGAGTATAATCATGAAAAGACTATCAGAATTTATGATCGGAGGGACCGGGGTTATTGTTGCGGGTCGTTGGATATTGCAAAGAAGGAACATGGGAATGAACAACGTCCGTAAGAGGGCCATGGCAAGAATCTTCTTGGCGGACCAGACAAGTAAGCGGGGGAAAGAACAGCTATATCGTCCAGCAAGATCTCCGAGGTTGAAGACCAGAAAGTGGACTGCGGTGAACAATAAAGGATGGGTATCCGGATGCACCGATTGCACGCGGATTGTAGTGGCAGGGTAGACTGCCTGGTTAAGTATCTGTTAAGCTGGAGGGCATCCGCGATAATAAATCCACTCACTAAAGTGACACTGAATGCATACGCGATAGAGAACATAAGGATCGAATTCTCCTTAAATACTCGGTATACACGCGAATTGTCCTCCGCCAGAGGATTTCTGCAATTATCCGCGACCAGTCCGCTGAGCTCTCCTGTCCCCCCGACTTCGCGGTGTCGTTCTAGAACTCTGGTCACCGATTTATAGAAAGATTGCCCCGTCAACCAGGTGTAGGCAGCCAACGTGATGCCGAGAAAGATGGCAGAAACACCAAAAAAGATTCGTGCAGCTATTTCCTCAGGGAGGTCGTCCTCATTAAGTGTGGTTACCACCATGGAGGTAGACTTTGGGGGTGAGCCCCAGATGGATATCATGGAACTGACGGCCTGTACGGCACTCACGGCAACCGCGACGGCGGCTTGTCCCGATATCACAGTTTGCAGGAAAGACCCACCAAGCACCGCTGCACCGGCGTAAACCGCGGTACAGAGATAGCCAGCGGCAACAGCGAGACAAACCGCGTCAAAGAGGGCGAACGAAAAGAAGGTGATTGGTGTTCCCCGAACGAACGTGCTGAGACATAGAGAAGTGACAAAGAAGACCATCGTGATGATAGACGCGAATGTACGGCGAGATGGGGACGACTGTGATATGGCAAAGCGTGAGCCCCCGACGTCATTATCTAGTACGAGTTACGAACCTGTTTCGACGTGATTGTGCTGTAGAACTGAGACACTAGAATGGTCAACATGTAGATGGTAGACAAGTACGAGCTGAACGTCGAGTAGCAGGGAGAGTCCCCCAGTCGAGACAAAAAGAACGGCGTGCCGTTAATTAGTGCTGCATTGGATCATGAGCACTACATAACAAGACGAGCAGCTCGGAGAGAATGGTCACCGTTCCAAGGCAACAGGATGGCACAACCCAGCAGGAAATATGTCCACTTCGTCAGTGCTTCTACCGAAAGCCACTCCCTCGTCGAGTGGGTATCGTCTCCCGTGGCGTCAGACCGGTGGGCTCGGTCCTCCGAGGATGGTATAACATGATAGCTGGCAGAAAAGTCTGTCATGCTGATGATCAATGGCATAGGATCCGCTCATATGTTCGAGGGATTCGTGAAACGAGTGTTGCGTGGGTTCACTGGGATGGCCGCACAGCCAGGCGGCTTCTGATCCAGCCATAATTAGCCTACTTTGGCTCAAGCTTGGCCACCATTCGGTCGAGTATGGACAGACTAGTGCACGCGGCGTCCGAGACAAGTTTAGGATATAGCGTGAGGTCAATGTATCCGAAAGAGATGTCTATGGAGGAAGTGCTTCTACTTGCGAGGTCCTGCAGCAGGGATGACCTGGTTCGCAGCACCCTTGAGCACCAATTGAGTTAATTTCTCTTTCTGCTTCTCCACTTTCCTCTGCTTGCGTTTCACTTTTCTCTCAATCTTGGCCATGCGTTCCACCGTCATCCACCGCCTCTTCTTTTCTGCTTTGCGCTCCTCCTCTACCTTTTGTCTGAACTTGAATATACCTTCGGCACGTGCCACCCTCGCCGATCGACCATTCAGGTGCATGAGCTCTCGTTCGACAAACCTCTTACGGAGCTCAACTCTGTGAACCTTGGCGGCCTGCCAACGAGCCTGTTTCTTGGCTCGGCTGTGTGGGTTTGAGAGTTCCTTCGTGAGGTTGTACTCCATTGGTGTCGACTCGTCGAAAGATCTCGCTCGAGGCCTGAATAACGCGTTAATGTATGCATTTTCATCAGCCGGTTTCGGTTTCTTGGAGTCTGGCGGCTGATAGGTGATCTTGAGGACAGTATCCCTGATAGTATCATAAAACTGGTTGGCTAACGGCATAAAATAAGGTCAAAATCGATCCAAGTAGAACCGCAGACAATGCAACGGACCTTCTGGACGTTCTGGTAATTCGTGTTTTGGCCATGGTACCGCGAGAGGTGTCCTACTGGTTTTCTTGAAATATGCGGGCACCGTTGCGACAGCGATACGCCTCCAGTCGAAGCGGCGAAGCCCGGGATGCCAATAAGGATCTCTCACTCCAACCCGTCGCGCGAATACACTGTTATTGCAACATTCACCAACCAGTGTGGAATTAGGGTAAATATGCTCACTGAATTTCCTTCTCTCTCCCTTGAGGTGTCGTGACCTTATGGGTGCCCATGAACAACTGACACCTCGAGTAGTGCACACTCCTGTTGACTGGCACGGAATTGGAACCTGCTTCCTGGTGTAACGACCGTAAAAAAACGTTTGGATCGACAGATAGAACTTGCGCACCTTTATGGTAGTACCCTTGAGGTATACGCGGTTCGAAAACCTGTTTATACTCAGAACTTCATGAAGCTTGCTTCCTTCACCCCGAATGCGTATCTTGTCACCAGGGACGACGTTCCAGTATTTGATACGGTCCTTAACAGGGACTGCTTTAATCCCAGGGTCATAGCGTGAGCGTCGTTCTGTCCAGTGTTTCGGGACGGGTAGGAGATGCCGAAAGTTCTTCGTCCATGGTATCTTAGTGGTAGCTTTGAGGACTTGAACGCGTGATAGCGACATGGAACAACACAGGACGAGACACAAGTAATCACGATTTGTGAAAACTAAAATATGCTGACTAAGCATTTGCCCCTGTCTTCATCTGATGGACGCTGGCTATTATTTATCATGCGTAGGAGTACATATGGTGTAACAAGAAACCCCTCCTTCGTCCAGCTGATTGCTATATCAAACGGTTTGCACAGGCCCAGCCTTTGCCCCAGCCCATGCTCCAGGGGTACTGGACTCTTCCAACTCGAGTGTCTGAAATCGGAATGGATCAACTCGCGAGGAGCGGTGGAATGACGCGACCTACCTCCAGCAGCATCGCAATGATGTTATCTACCTCTGGAGGTGGCACACCTCCGCACCCAGCACCAATGAGTCTCCTGTACTCTGCCATCCTTCCGCCGGTTCCTGCCTCCGCTTGGAACCCAGTCAATTGTTCGAATAACCCCTTCCTCCGTTTACGGCGATGGCCTAGTTCTTCCCGTAGCATCTCGCAGGTTGCTTTTATCGCGCCTTGGTTATCCGGAAGTTCGGTGTGCAACGCAAGCAAATCCGTGATATCCTCTTCCTGAGGCAATGCTTTCCGTTTCCCCTTGTTTTTCTCTTTATCCCTATCTTTCCCTGCATCGGTAGACCCCTCGCCATCGGCGTCGTCATCCGTCCGGTAAGGAACAGTCGCGGGAGTGATCTTCAGATCCCCGTCCGCTGCATCTCTGACCGATTTTTCTCGATTCTCCTCGTCCTTGATCCATTTCTCCCAACCCAATCGATATCTTCTCCCCATCTTGCCTAATAGTTGGCCTTCTAGCTCCGACAGCAACCCTCTCGTTAGCTGTAGTCCCTCTGCTTGCGTCTTGAGTTGATTGACAGCTCGATGACTCTCCAGGATTTCCTGTTGGATATTTTGTAAGAGTGCGTGAGCCTGATTCATGTCGCGTTCTTTATCCTGGAGCTCGCGGTCAAAGGATGCGGCCAGACTATCAAGCATGCCAGTGATTTCGTTGACACATTTCGTGCTCGCCTTCTGGCCTGTTATTGAATGGTGGAGCGGCAGGCGCTCAGAACCGATGGGGATGGGAGGGGGAACAGGTGGTAAAAGATACGCGGCCTGCGCGTTGCGAAAAGACATGGCTGAAAGTCGAGAAATCGGCCCTGGTGACGATCGGAAACGCTCGTCCTCGAGAATATAATCTTCAGTACTCTTTCCGTCACGATTCACGAGCTTGGGATCTGCCCCGTGGTCTATGAGGAGTTTGACGAGGCGCTTGCTTCGGCATCGAGCAGCCATTGTCAAAGCAGTCTCGCCATCCTCGTCCTGGAAATTGATCACGTCTGCCAGCTCCTTGGGGTAGTCAGCCAAGCGATTGAGCACGGTCTCCATGTAGTAACGCGCTGCATGCGTCTTGCCTTTGGACATGGCAACATCAACGATGTGGTGGAAGACCGTCCGATTGTAATTGTCAATGTTGAGGGTGGAGCGGTGGAGAAGCTCGTACAACTCGGGGAACTTTCGCACATCGTAATTGTTCGCAAACATAACGCTGCGCATTAGTGCAGTCTGACCCGCCTTGTTTACCTTGAAGATATCAGCCCCAGCTGTGAGGAGCAGTTTCACGATGCGAAGCCGGCCCATTGCGGAAGCCCAATGTAGTGCAGTATGCCCGTCATCGTCAATGGCCATGTTCGCGTCAAATTCGGGAGGGGGCGAGATGAGAATCTGCGGGATTTGATTCGTATCCGAAATGAAGTATTCGAGGATCTGATCGCTATAGGCACACGGATCATCAGTACCGTTGGCCTGCGTGATGATCTCATCATCCGAAGCGTCGTCGAGACGCTCGTCAGGGCGACGTCGCGGTGGCTTACGTCGCATACCATGCCTGCGATCGTCGGAAGGGTCCAATTGATCGTATGCATCAGCGATGGGGGAAGGGGTGCGGGAACTAGATGAGCCTCGTGAAGGAGATGATGTCATTGAACCATCTTCTGATCCGGGTTCGGAAAATACTTCCTGCTCCGAATCCTCTTCAGCATCAGCATGACGGCGTGAACGGGTGCTAATGAGAGCAGAGCCCGGCTCGACGATAGTGGCTGCAGTGCGACGAGCAGGTCTTGTGACGGAAGCCGAGGATACGAGATGTTTCGGAGCGAGGGGTGGGCTTTTCGCCGCGGGCTGAAATTCGATGATGGGACGCAGTACCGCTTCACAATTGTATTGCTTCGCGAGGGCGAGTCCTCGGTCGAGAGGAATCCACGTCCCTGTGGGGTGGTGTTAATTTTGAGGAGAGGAGAATGAAGGGAACCCACCCTGATATTTCCCATATCCGCCTTGTACCTTTTCGTGTTCGCCTTTTTGAACTTCCCGTTCGAGAACGCGGGTGCGCTGGGGCTTATCGAAGCCGGCGACTTTGAGTATTTGAGTAGCGTTGAGCCACGAATCGGAACGCCGCCGCATTACTGCAACGCCTTTACACATCCTACACGCACCAAGGAGATGCAGGGGGTATCGAGCACGATGGAGAAAAGACGAACATTTCGTACACGGGTATCCCGCTATAGGTTGCCTGTGAATTTATGAGACGAGGAGAGGTAGGAGGAGATGGATGAACTCGACCTTGAAAATCTGGTTGTTGTCTGGCATTGTGAAGCGGTAGGCTCGCCGCTGGGAGTGGGCAGTGACTAGCGACCTGTGATGGGTCGTGGATGCTACGCGTGCTCCAACAACGACAAATAACACGAACACCCCTGAATATGACCCTCCACACCATCCACGACACAGCGCTGAGACACCCTCATACGGACACTCGCGGATCACAGTCCGGTCCTCGGAGTCTCATACACGACGCACATCTTCTCCCGTTCCAGCGGTTTCCCGACGAATCCCACCCGGTCTGGCAGGTAGGTAATACTCCCAGCCTCGTGAAAGACATGCTGTCGTTATGATGCAGCCATGTGTTCTGCACCCCATGCCCTGACCCTCGCATCGCCCACTTCCCTGGAGACGCTGTTCTACGATCTCTCCCCAGACGCGTCGTGCTCGCTGTTCGTCTACGTTGAAACCCTATACTATGGTTTAAGTGTCCTATTTTGGATATGTTTTGACGTGTTTTGACAGAACGCGACGGTCACGGGACATTTTTCCCTTTCCAAGTGTCTTCTTGGCTTCCAAACGGCTACCTCGAGGCACGTTGCCACTGTTCTTTATTGTCGCGCTCCTTTGCCTTCCTCCCTCTCATCTTACTTCTCGCGTCTCCTACTTCTCCCGCCTTCCCCTCCTCCCCACTCTCCGCCCATGCCTCCCAAGTGCGAGCCGCTGTGTCACTTTGGAGACAGGTATCTCCCCTGCAATCCACGTCTGTTCCCATCATCTCACAACGCTTGTCACAAGGCTCTACTTCACTACTTTTCCTCATCCACCCCCCGGTCCACACGTCCTCAACAATCGGGCCTCCGACCCAACAAATAACCCCCGTGTCCGCGCGAGACCCAGAGGCGGCCCATCCGCATCGCCCGACGATGATGCAACCTACTACTACTTTACGATCGACGACCAGCTACTCTATCTCTCGTTCTTCCAGGATTGGGGCCCACTTAATCTGGCGATGGTCTACAAGGCCTGCATTCTTATCCACGAGCTACTCGAAGTGCGTCGTCATCCATACCAACGGGTCATCGCACTGATTTGTCTGGTGATAGGACAAGGACCTCCACTCCCATCGTCTCGTCTTGTATTCTTCCGATGACCCTCGGCGAAAGGCTAATGCCGCCCTCTTGATATCGCTTTATGTCGTGCGTATTTTATCTTATATCCGCATCGCCCCTCACGCTCTTCTCAGATGATCGTCCAACGTCGCGCGCCATGGGAGGCATTTCGCCCGATAGCTGAAATCGAATTCATGCCCTTCCGTGACGCCGGCCGCGGGTCCTCTGACTTCAGCCTCAACATACAGGATTGTTTGTGGGGTATGTGGAAGGCTATGCAGAATGGTCTGTGCGATATGAACGAGTTCAGCGTGGAAGAATACGAGTATTATGAGAAAGTCGAGAACGGTGACTGGAATTGGATAACGCCAAACTTTATCGCCTTTGCATCGCCTGTGGACTCTGCCTGGATCAAGAATCAGAAAGAAGCAAAACAAGCCGCCGCAGATCCCTCTTCTCCCGTTCGACCCGGAACAGCAAGTCCCACTCGTTTGCCTGCCACTAATCTTGCCCTTCAGCGCAAACTATCCACGCCATTCTGCAACTGCCTCGATTACTTCGAGAAGCGCGGTGTAAAGCTCGTCGTCCGTCTAAATACGGAACTATACGATAAGCAATTGTTTCTCGATCGCGGCATAAACCATCAGGAGCTCTATTTCGATGACGGCACAAACCCTACGGACGAAATCGTGCGGTCATTTATTGACATGTCGGATGCTATAGTGGAAGGCGGCGGAGTAATCGCTGTTCATGTGCGCCATTTTCTTCCTTTCGGTTCCCTTATCACTGCTTGGTGGGTACGTGGTAACAAATCTCCATCAGTGTAAAGCAGGTCTAGGACGAACTGGTACCCTGATCGGGGCATACCTCATCTGGAAGTACGGATTCACTGCGGCTGAATCGATCGCTTTTATGCGTATCGTTCGACCCGGAAGCGTCGTGGGCCCACAACAACAATACATGTACCTCAAGCAATTGGAGTGGACAAAGTGGGCGGCAATTGACGAAATGCGACGAGCGCAGGCAGTTGCTGCCACGGTTGCGGTGCCAGTCGTGACGCCAGTTACCCCGCCTGCAGAACAGGATGAGGAGATGGGAGAGAGTGGAAGGGTGACGCCATCCGCCAACGGCGTTCCTTCGATACCTTTGCCTCCTGTTACGCCTAGTCGACACGTGGCCACCGCTGCGGCGAAGGCTCAGGCGATCGCTCCTCCAGGGCAACCAAGGAAGACACCAATGGCGAAACGAGTCGCAGTGGATTCTGATGATGAGAATGGAGAGGAGGCGGATGATACTCTTCCCGCCCTTGGCGCAGCACCTCCTGTTACACGGCAACGTGCCAGGACGGCCACGCGGCAAACAGGAACAAGAGGAACAGCGTCGGAACAGCGGCCCACACGTGTCCTCCGGTCTGCGGTTGCATCTAATCAACGAAAACCACCTTCCACCACGAGCACAGCGACAAAGACGTCTGCGCAACCTCCAAACAAGATACCAAGATTGGCAGCAGGGACAGCCACGCGAAGTACAGCAACCAGGGGAGTTGGTGCACCTTCATCGCGGAGAGTTCCCCAACCACCGCCATCACCGACACCGTCAAGACTACCCACTTTGGCAAAGCGGAACAATACAAACAATACCCTGGCAGAGATGGCTGTAGGGACGAAGTCGAAACCTCCCTCTGATGTTTGGATGACGACTGGTGCATCAACCGTCGTTGTTCCCACGTCCAAAACGACTCAACGACCCGGCCCACGGCCCGTAAGACGGAGGAGGAGTAGCTTTAGTGCCGCAGATGTCGTAGCATAGCGGTCGTTTAGCTTTCTTTGGTTTGTCGCACTTTAGTCGTTCATCGGCCATTTAATCTGGCTCTTTCCAGCAAAGTTCGACCCATGTTGGTATTTATGATGATCTCCTACTGGCATTGTAAATGTTTAGCATCGCACACTGCCTTGTCGTTTGTGTATATCACGATCCAATGATAGAACTACGGAGCATGATCCGCTCAACAATCTTACAAATGATTTCAGTAGCTGCAACTATTTACTGTAATCATCCACCCTGGAATATTCGTGCACACACTCGAAGAGCCACTTGAGATCTTCTGGGTCAACGCCAGGCGTGATTCCATGACCTAGATTTGCGATCCAACTCGTGGTACGGCGTACAGCACGGAACCCTGCACACATCCTTTTCACCTCTCGCTCAATGGCATCCCGCCCACCGTACAGCACGATAGGATCCAAGTTTCCTTGCAACCCCACATCCTGCGGGATCGAAATGTCACCGGGATCGACTGTCCAGTCTAGACCAATGACGTCGTACTTGGCGATGGCGGCGAGCGCCGGTGAGGCGCCCTTGGCGAAAAGTATCATGGGTACGAGCGGGATGTCACGCATCCAAAGTTGTCTCCTCACGCCATCGGCTATCTGCGCAAGGTACGGCAACGAAAACTGTTTGAAGTCGTGCGGGGACAAGTCGCCCGCGTTGGAATCAAACACTTGGAGAAGCTAGGCACGGGTTTCGCCACCATTATGTTTTGATGCAGTTTGGTAAGGCGCGGGGTATGCGGAGAAAGAAGCAAAGAGGGGATGTACCTGTGCGCCGGCTTCCACCTGGCCGACCAGAAAATCTATACATGCGTTCGTGATGAGTTCCAAGAGTGCCTGGGACTCGGCGGGGTATTTGAATAACCAGGTCTTCGATTTCTGAAGCGTCTTGTTCCCTCCACCCTCGATCATGTAAGACATGAGCGTCCAGGGGGCACCACAAAAACCGATGAGAGGGACGCGGCCAGCGAGACGCCTGCGCGTCAAGGTGATGGCGTCGTACACATACTGGAGCTTTTCCTTGACGCGATCGGTTTCAAGATCCTGCACGTCTTCGGGGATGTCGAGTGGTTTCGTAAAGATGGGGCCGGGGTTCATGAGAACCTCCATGCCCATGGCTTGGGGGATGACGAGAATGTCGGAGAAGATGATGGCAGCATCGATAAGGCCTTCATAGCGATCGATGGGTTGCAAAGTGACCTGCGTTGCGAGCTCTGGGTCCTGACATAGTTGGAAGAAGTCGTATGATTTTCGGAGCTCTCGAAACTCTGATCGAGAAGTGTTGAGGCTGGATGTTGGGGACGTAGAGTGGAGTGGGATTACCTGGGAGATAACGGCCGGCTTGACGCATGACCCATACTGGAGCACGCTCTGTGGGTTTCCCGTGTGCTGCACGCAGGATGAGGTCGTTCTGAAGAGGTGGAAACGCGTCGGCCATTGCGTGCACGCACTATATAAAGGGTTTGGTGGTGGTGATCAAAGAGCGCCCAAGCACAGTCACACGGGGTTGTTCACAACGATGACGACGAAAAATATGTCTAGTCCGGAACAACTCATCGACGAGCGAGTTCCACGTTTCTACGCTCACTCATACCGTGGCTGAATGAAAACAGATTCAAAAAGTCGGGGGAGTTTGACCGGTTGCGGCGAGAACTCTTGTCGCAGTTTCAGCGCAGCGTACGTTGTGGAATGTCGGACTACGGCCCATCTTCACGGTCTGTCCAGGAACGGATTGCAGGCTTCCAGTCCCGAGTGCACGATATTGCGCGAGAGCGACTATCGTCGGACCCCAACCTCATCCACCAGTCGCACGACGCCATCTACCGCGAACTCATGGGGGAGATAGACAGGTCAGTGCGGGACTTGTCTCTCATGTGGGCGTCGTTCAGGTGTGCTGGTCGTAGGTATCCCGTGCTAGAGCGCGCTGTTGCCGAAACGCCATCGCTATCTGACCCGTCGTTTTCCGAAACGATTCGGCAAGCAGTCGAACGAATTCTCCAAGAGAATGGGTCGCTATCGGAAACTTGCGGGGAGCGTTCAGATCTCAAGTGAGATCGCTCAGAGGATTCCCCGCTGTTGAGAAATCATTCCGGCACGCGCGCGATCGGAGATCAATCGGAGAAATGATCGATCAATTCGATCCCTCCGTTGGGCCCGGAGGAAATCACCAAGGTTATACATCTCTCCATTCCTGTCCGTGCCAGATAACCCATGTGTGACAAGTCCTTCAAATTGGTTGGATCAAATCAAGTAAAAAGATCATGTACGATAACCGCACGCCGCCCACCCACTATGTCTCCATCGCTATATGCACATGAGGAAGAACGGACAGTGTTAGATAGACCAAAAAAATACTTCCATAAATCAGTGCACAGGGTCTTGTTGAATCAGTTCCAATGCCTTTGCTGAGCGAGGCTTGATGGAGCACTCGAACGGCTTGGGGTGACTAGATCTGGGTCAGCTCCCTAGCCGATACTGCGGATGACCAACGTTCCCTTACCTGATCGTACCAGACGATGGGTCGACCTCTGGCGTGATCTCGACCCCATTTTCGATAGTCTTTGACACGTTAAAGACTGCCGCCGACATTGCGACCGAAATCCATATAGATGCATCAGCCAGGTGCAAGCCTGCTTGTAGTTTTTTTTTTTTTAAAAAAAAAAAAACAGTCAGCTTTCAACATGAGCGTCACGAGTGTGCCTATTGACCTGGGCAGATACTATTCGAGACGCTAAGTCATCCAAATAACCAGAAATGGTCAGCGAAAACACACCGTCTTCCAAAACCGAAGCAGATCGTGCGAGGGTCAACTTCTGGTTCCTTCCCATCCTGGGCGAGGAAGCGCTCAGGCTTGAATTCGTGGGGATCCGAGTATGTCCGGGGGTCGTGGAGCATGAACCTGTCAAAGAGACATTGGTAAGCGACGACCAGAAACGGTAATGAGCAAGATTGGAACACGAACCACACATTAGGCATGATCAGGCTGCCCTTGGGAATGTAGTATCCATCGTGGACGTCGTCCTCGGCAACACGATGAGGTACGGCTATTCCGGCATCAGCGAACCATGCACATATAGGCGCCGAAGGCACGAACCGAGAGGAGCAACAGAGTTCCAACGAAGAACCTCTTTAGCGATGGCCTCGATGTATGGAAGAGAATCACGGTCAGCAAAATTCGGAAGACGATCCGAGCCAACGACAGCATCAATCTCTGCTTGTGCCTTCTTCTGCACCTCAGGGAAGAGTGTCAATGCCAAAAACAGCGAATAGATGGCCGAAACGGTCTAACAACCCATTGAGCGCATGCCGGGTATCTTGAAAGGTTCGCTACTTACTGTGTCAGCGCCACCTACATACCGACTCAGTTAACTCTCATTCCAAGAAGGCATGTTGACATACCAGAATACAGGGAAGCGGCAGACCATTTAACAACGTGATCTTCCTCTGCAGATAAGGTCCTACCTTCAAGCAAATCAGAAACGAAGGACCGAGGCGCAATTCCAGCCGCCTGTAGGGGATTATTTTATTTACTTTTCGAGAAAGGCATTTAACCCACCATCTGGTCCTTGACGAATTGATATGGTTGATGAACCATTTCCTCCAGCGTTGCACGCCATTCTCTCGCCTTGGTCTTGAAAGTCGCACCGGGGAACCATTCAGGGACGTGAGCCACTGAGGCAGAAGAATAAGGTTGTTTGTTCGTTGAAAAGCAATGAACATACACGCTGGGATGACGTCAACCATAAAAGCGCCACTGGCTGTAGACTTCGAGAATTGGTCTACGGCCCTATCGGCGAGGTCAACAAAGGGATCATGGTGTTCTTTGACTTCGTAGCCATGGGAGATGCGCAGAATGATGGCACCGGCAGTATGGCGGACATGTTGATGTAGCTCCGCGGGCTTGGCAAGGACACGTTGCAAGAAGCGATGGGTCTCCATTTCCTCGATGGGATGGAAGGACTCCATCACTGCACGACTACCAATTACACGAGCAAAGTTTTTGCGGTATTCACGGAAACGGTCGCCATAGGGAAGGAGAACTAGCGTGTCCTTCCAACCGACAAGTTCGCCGCCCATGGGGAGGATGGGACGATCGGAGTAGGAAGAACTCTTTTTGTCGAGCATCTCGATCGCGACATTGGCGCTGTTCAAGACGACGACGTGCTGGCCAAAAACCTCTGCATGCGAGATGTCGCCTAGAGGATAAGATAAGGGGCCGGGAAAGAAAAAAAGAGGAAACGCGTACCATATTTCTGGCCCCACTGGCTGAAGGTGATCCAGGGCTTGATAGACGGCATGTCAGCGAGGTTACCGATGAGAGGGAGACCCTTGGGGCCTGGAGGAAAGGGGGCCGGCGGCTTCTTGGTCAAAACCTGTTTAACAAGGTAGAGGCCGACACCTGCGAGACACAGGTCGAGCCATGCGATGTTGGTAAACATTATCCGAGGGGAGAGGTGTAAATGTTGTGGCCCAAGTCAAGGAGTGGCAAGAGTGGTAGATGACAGGGACAAGAATGGAGAGAAAGGATGGGAAGCGTTTCGGGCATGGACTGGGATGTTATATCTGCATATGGCCCGTGCCAACCTGGGAATGCCGCGGGTTTGTGTCCCCCTACAAGGCGTTGTAGGTCACGATCGGATCTGGTGTTACGTCTGGGGATTAACTGGGGTTACTTCCACCTCGCAACCAACAACACATGGCGTAACCCCGCCGGAACCGACCTTGTACGACGTTTTCGTCGCATCCGAATCCTGGTGCATTCACATCATATCGCGTCCAGTTGATATGCCATTGGCGGAACCTTTTAGCCTACAGAAACCGAACCCAGAGCTTGTTGAACCGTCAATGAAGCTTGAGTCTATTCCGTCACTCACGGAATATGCTGTCCGGATCCAGGTTACAATGTACTAAAGCAGTCACTGCATCTACTCCAAAAGTACACAATACCTACACAGTATAAGCGGGCATTCGGAGCGAGTATACATACCAGCCGCAGTATTATCCCCGCTAGACGGCAGAAAGGTGTATCCGGAATGAATAAGAGCAGTCAACCCTTGTCCGGCGGCTATCAATCCATCGGGCATCGCCTTTGACGAATTTTACACAATGTTGCGCGCGCACTGTGTCATTCTTAGTGCAACCTACAACCTTGTCATCCCATACGTTATCATCCTGCTCCTCTACTAATAGTTTCATCGCGATTTCGACGGGGTCGTCGTCACTGCCATTGTCGATTGAGATGTCCGTCCCACTCCTTCTCGATCGCGTGGGCACGGTGTTTCATCCTCCACGAGCCTTTCGGAAATTCCCCATCCAAGTTGTCTGGTAGTAGGCGACCGGTGACACTCGGCGAGAAGTTCACAAATGGGGAAATAAACATATGCATGATTATACGTTCGTCTTGTATTATCGCAACTGTCAAAACAGCATTGCACGTACGTTTCGGATGTTTGGACTCTCCACTTCTCATACCGCATTATCTACTACTTCAGACAACCACGGGTTGCTTCACGTCACTTGTCGCAGGACATTGCTGGCTATCACGTCAGTTATGCAAAACGGATGCCTTCCTGTTGCTCACCTCGTCCGTCACGTAGTCATGCGTCGTATCGATTTTGATGGAAATATTGCTAGGTATATGCTAACGAGCAATGAGACTTCGGTTCATTATGTCTCTCAAGAAACCTACCTGTGATGCTGTCCCGATCATCCCTTGGGTCGTCTTTTGATGCGTATTGTGAAGGGAGAGCATCGCGTCATCGTCAGGACCCACATGCCTCAATCGCTTGCGTGCGTTCAGGGTGGCGAGGAGAGAGTTGCAGTACACTGTGAAACAATATGTTAAGAAATTCTCCACGCTCTTGGCACAAGACGTACGTCGGCCAATGCAGACGTAAAATCCAATGTAGATCCACGTGTCTGGCCACACATTGATCTACGACATAATCGGCAACGGGCAATTGTATGAGGTGCAACACTTACCGATATCAATGAAGCGAAAGCACAGAGGCTGCCGTACTGTCAATAATAGACACCTCGATCAGACCACGAAACTAACCTGGTTAAAAGACCGGTGTTGATAGTGAACATCACCTAGACCATATCATCATTCGCTAAGAACGACTACATTGACATGGATACTACTTGCCAACTTGGTAATCAATGTATCAGACCTAACAACATAATATCAGAATGCATAGTGTGCAAATGCATAGAAGTGCTTACCTTCGGAATCCAGTTCGCGACACCTGGAGCAAATAACAGAGACACCCGGCGATGAGGAGATCTGCTGCTGCGGAGAGCGAATTAACCGCCATCGAAAGTTTCTAAACGCGACGTCAGAAGGCCATCCATAAGATTAGTATGTTACAATTACATTCAGGGCAGCAAAGGCCACCCATGTTTTGAGAGGCAAACTGTTCAAGCGCGGATCAGCAATACGTTTATGAGAAGAAATACGAAACAGAAACGCACGACTTGACACAGAAGACTGCGCGGAGTCACTCACGTCAGTGATATTTACGGGAAAAAATCGCTTGTCACTCACCGAAGGTCGCAACTGTGGATAAAATGCACTTAGCACATGGAGAGTGGGCTTGGACAGGTAACTCACGGAAGTTGGCAATAACGATCGCCATCTAGGAAGAAGAGAAACAATAAATCAAGCAGCGTGTCTCGAACGATGCATGACTTACTACCATGCCAGTGGCGACCCAGTTCTTCCTGCTCACTATAAGGGGGCTGGATGAGTAGACTCGATCAGTAAAGACCAGGAGCGTACGCGTGTAGATGCGCATGGCTAGAAAGCACTGAACAAAGAATGTAGTGAATCCCTAGTATGCAGTCAGCA
>JBBPJV010000098.1:0-46101 GCA_038088915.1 Sutorius aff. eximius
GATGTGCGATGAAGAGAGAAGCAAATGAGGTGGGCTCGTCTAGATATAGAACATCGTGCCCAAAAATGATATTCACCGTGACACGCCGGGCACGAAACACGAGGGGGTTCCTGATGCATGTGTCCGCCCGTCAAGGTGGAGTATAGGTTGAAGGGGTACGCTCTGGCCACTGGGTGCCACGGACAATGATTCACGAAATGGCGATGGGGCACCACGAAGCATGGAACGTTGCTTCGACGTGTCGTAAGGTGAACCCTGCGGTCGAGAGAAGTCGGCCCCCTACAGAAGGCATCGACGAGTCAAATTTAACTCTTACCTTCGACCAGGGCAACTTAATCTAACATCCCTCCGTCGACGTCTGGTCACCAGGCGGTGCCCTGACTTGGAGACGAGTAGTTGCCGTCGATCGGTAATTTGTCCATATGGGGGTTCCGAGTCGATGTCAGTGACAGTCGCCATATAACCAACGTCTCAATATCCCTCTCGCTCGATAGCCAAACGTATCGTCGATCTTTGCAAGCCCAAGATGTCAATGGGCCGCGAAGTCAACCCCATGAGGTTTTCCAAGCCCAAGTTATCCACTGTCACTGGCAAAGGCGCGGCACTTGAAGCTGAGGGTGAGTCCGACAACGCCTGAAACCTGAGTCTTACTCTGCCTCCAGTCCACGATACAGGGGTGTCATGGTGGCCCGTTCGCGGACCTAGTCGGGGTCCCGCTCGAGATGTTTAACGCCTGTACATGTGGGCGTGATGACAAGGGTGTTTACCTCGCCCGAACTGGCATGGGGTCCGCTCTCCGCCCGCGCATCAGCTTCGCAGCTCGGCTTACCCCGTTTTGGCTCACATAAGGTAAGTCCTATATTTACTAGCGGTCGACGCCGGCGAGGTCCGGCGAGTGGTGTAAGTTGCCATCATCAAGATGCTAAGAGCTCGCTAGTATGTATTTGGAAGGTTGCTGCAGGCACATGAACGCAAGATCGTTCATTTAGTGTGTTCCCGAACGTACACCACGTTATCTCTGGCAAGTGTTGCTCCATATGAACAAACTGAACCATCTCAATGTTTCATCATTAGATGTAACATGAACATCATTCTTAGAAATGCCACCACATGATCCCAAGCCAGTTCAGTGGCTCTGCAAGTGTGCCTGAGCTTAGCTCGGACGATGTGTCGACGTCTCCCGTGAGGTCGTGTCTCTACTCGAATCTCGAATTCCAGGTCTATCTCCATCGTGCTCACCTTGCGAGATTTACGGTAATTCGTGCGTCGACTGTGCCACAAAGAGAACGCACAACAATGGGCATTAAATTGCGTCGTTGTATCGCAGTGATCGATCTATAAGAAGGTTCCACGGAACATAACGCCAGAGGACTCGACATGCCCGCCGATCTTGACATCGGTTTCCGCGTCATCTAACGATCCTTTCGTCCTCCCATCCGCACGTGTTGTTGCAATCGTCAAGAGTCAATTTGGCGATCGGTCGCAGGTTGACGTTCGCCTAGATTAGCCGTCGGGTTGGTTACATTGACAGTTGGGTACACTGCCGCTACAGAAATTGCTTCCGCACAACAATAGATCATGAATCACGACGAGATGACTCTTCATCAAAAAAGACTCCGCTATCGGCATTCCGATTTGCGTTCCATTTGGGGTACGCTCGATATGCGAAATGACAGCCAGCAAATCATAGAGGCTCCTACGCATCAACAATTGCCACATCGACGTTCCAATGACTTGGTTTGACGGGGATCACCTGGACACACCCGTGAGATATCCGGGAAGTAGGGCGGAGTTGGTTAACATCGCACACGAGGTGAACTCATATCCTCCATACACTACTGGCATTTGGCGACCAGTGCCGGAAACCACCATCAAGTGTGTACCACTATCTCACTTGTACGTTGAACTCTGCATCGCATGTGGGAGCCAATCGACAAGGTCATTCATTGCAGGGCAACTCGGGCGCTACTCACGCCTTTCCATCGCGTATAATGCCGGAACAAAATGAGATGAGATGTGTGAGAATGCAGGTCCCATATTCGGCTACTTGAAAAGTTGCCTTGTCAACTGCATAGCGCTCAGGAATAGGTCGGGTCGAGTTGCTGAAACGTTGGCTCCATACAACCATCGTATACAATACGACAAGGTTCACCTTGGACCTTGCGTGCGTCGCGCAAGCGCTGAACTATGGCTTGGGAGCCAAGAATGTGGGCGTCCGTTCTAGAATGCTGTCAGAGGAATGGAAGCGAGATGTCTGGGATGGCTTAGCGAGCAAGGCTACATAGCTTCCGTATTCCACCCCGGGTCGGCCCGACTGATGGAGAGGACAGGAATCGGAATCTATCTCGGGTGAAATGTCAGTTGACAGACCAGCCAGTAAAAGAAGACGCCTTTAGCGAGTCGGCCCCCGCAAGGACCCGGATTGGAAAAGCCAGAGGTTCCATTCTCCGTTCCTTCACGAGCTTGTCGCATGTTGAGAATGAAGACGTGAAGTAGGCATAAATCCAGGAGAGCCAACTTTTAGAGGGTTGATTGCTGAAGATAAAGCTAGTGGCAGGTTAGGTCTGCTTACGCAAGCACAAATGGCATTCGAGTCGCACCGGCATGTTCTTGTTGGACTCCAACTTGTCTCAATACGAATATCCAAGAACCTGCATCAAGGATGCATAGAAGTTATGTTCGTGCAGCGCAATCTATTTCTTCGAAGCCTCTGAATCTTCATCAAGCGAGCGCGTCTATATACCCATCTATCCCGTAAGTTTGCCATTGGTCTATCTAACCCGGGCGTGCATAAGGGTCGACATATTTCAGATTGTATCGTAGATTGTTGAGAGCGCACAGGAGACTCCCGATCGAGATGCGCTCACTGGGAGATGCGTACATCAAGGATGGTAGGCGTTGCCTCTCCACTCTCCACTGTCTGTCACTTTCAAGATTCACTGCAACAGAGTTTCGCCGTCACCAAGAGGTTACAAATCCTGTCCATATTATGGGTTTCCTTACGCAGTGGAATATCTATTTGGATGGGCTACCCCACGACCCGAGTGCCAACAACTTCAAGAAGCTCGATCCCACTGTGTTTGAAAAGGTACGGCTTTATGTGTTTCATGGTGATGGTGATTAATTGACTTGGTATTCGTCTTTTAGATGTCTGCAGAGCAGCTGGGACAATTATACGAACTCATGCATGCGTCGAAAGATGTTTGGAGACCTGTCAGTCAGGATGGATCTATACCAAAATATGGCAAATCATGATGCTTCCTATTCAAAATACACTCTCATACACATTTGGCCTTGCTACACAAAACCCGGGGGGAACGTCCGATCGGGACAGTACATTATCCGAGACTATATGGGATGCGCTCTCAAGACTGACGGTCTGTGGTTGCGAATTGTCGTAAGCGAGTCTTCCGGCGTCGTTATCGGCTCGTGACTGGTCCAAAATTACCTGAGTTGGCACCCAGCGATATAAAGGATCCTCAACTCGAGTCTCCCTGCAGTAGCCATGTCTCAGGCAGCGGTCAGTCGACTGTCGCCCGTCTTCTCGATCAGGGATCACTTATGCGAACGATAGTCTGTCCCTTCCAACAACCGGCCCTATGCAGATATCCCCCCTATCATCTCCCAGTTGTTCGAAGCCAAGGCACGCAAGGGTACTATCTCCATCTCCTTCTGCTAGTTCTCAAATTGAACCTTTTTGTCAGGTCTGAGCTTCGAAAAAATAGCAGAGGCCATTGGGAGGGACGAGATCTGGGTCGCCGCAGCCTTCTACGGCCAGGTGTGTTTCCACTCGGCTCTTATCGATGTACGAGTGACACGATCGGCCCTTCCCCACTCCAGGCGAAGCTGTCTCCACAAGAGATCGAGGCGCTCGCACGTGTCCTTGAAATCCCACATGCGCACATTCAGAACGAGTTAGGTTCTCATTGGTGGCCTACCCGAGGTCTTGGACCAGTTCCTCCAACGGACCCTGTCATCTATCGTTTGTATGAGGTGCGGCCGTCCTTCCAAGTAGAATAGCGCCACGGTTGATCTCTATGATGCGTGTAGAGTGTTTTGGTTTATGGTTATGCTATCAAGGCATGTGATGCTTTTACTCTTTCCAACTCGCAAGCTCATGCACACCGTGACCTTAGTCTGTCATCCACGAAAAGGTACTTCAATGATGCCACCACAAGGACATGTCTATGTAAACTAATGTCACAACCCGCAGTTCGGCGACGGTATCATGTCCATGATCGACTGCAAGGTCAACGTAACCAAGAAACCTGACCCAAAGGGTGACCGTGTCGTCCTCACATTCGAGTAAGCCATCGAGTTGCTCTGAACTTTCATCCTAACATCCCCCTCCGTCGACAGCGGAAAGTTCTTGCCCTACGCCAAGTGGTAATATCGATCATACCTTGTATTATCCAACATGTGCTATTCTTAACCAGCGAGCTTATACGATGAATGTCATTTCCACCTGGACCGATGGTCAGAGTCTGCTTGAGTGTGATCCCCAAGTTTCAATCCGAACCGGGCACGAGTACCATACAAGTTGAGCAAGGTCAGCCTCCGCTTCTTTATCTTCACCCTCCGTTTCATGTCGACTTCATCATCCGAAGGCGGCTCAGAGATCCTAGACCACTCTGCCACCTCGTCCGGTCTAGAGTCGACCGTATCCGTCCTGTTTTCTGTTCCCTCTGACTGTTCTGACATCCAAACGGACATCACACCGCCCACATCTCCAGCGCTACCCGAGGGAAAGATGCGCACACCAAGGGACATCCTTCACGTTTCTCACAGGCTCGGACAGATCTCTGTATCTGCCTTGCAGGTAGACGTAACATCTACCAAACTTCCCAGGCAATCTTGCCCACCACCCTCCAAGTCCGTCGCCGACGAAGCAGGCTACGACGCCGACGGAGACGGAGATGTAGCCGAGGATAGCGATACAGACGCGGATGAAGGTACTCACGCTCGTATCGATGTCATTACGAGACCCATCCATCGTCCCGGCTTCCATCGCATCGACACCCGGCAACACAGACGCGTCGCGAGCATGCTCGCGATCCGGCATCCGAGTTCAGGGTTCGGGGGCGCGGACGTGGACGTGGACGTGGACGTTTACACGCAAGTCTCGCATCCCCCGCGCGCGATGCTTGCGAGGTTCTCCTCGATCCGCTTGAAATCGCCGCATCCCACCTGCGCCGGCGGTCGTACAGAGATGTATGAGCTTCGAAAGAGGTCACGGGCGAGGGCGGAGCCGGTCGGCCTTGGAATTGGGTTCCCGGAGAACCACCCCCTCCGAGGTCGGGCGTTCACCATGCCTGTGTCGACGTCCACCCCAGTTGACGAGCCTAGTCTATCGATTGGCCCGGGACTGGGGGGAGATGACCTACTAGAGACGAGGACGGGGACAGGGGTGGACGGGGGAAAGGAAAAAGACAACCATCGGCGCCCAGAGTGGTTCCCCTCGTCGGCCTGGCTGAAAAAGCCGACACGGGCCGCCCTGCCAATGTGCGCCCCGAGTCCGATCCGGTTGGTCAAGGTGCAGCCTACCTTCATGGAGATGTCTCCTTCGCCTATCGAGTACTTGCCGATTAGCGGTGCGACTGCCACGGGTGAAGTGACGTTCCGGCGCGCCAGCAGTCGACCGATGGAAGCGACGAAACGAGAGCCTGGGAATCGTCACACGACGATGAGTGTGTCTGGCTGTGACGCGGACACCGAGGGGAAGCGGGATGATATTCTGGCGCGAGGGAGACGGGTCGGTCTGGACCAGTCCGACTGTTTGGTGGTGACGTCCGCTGGCTCGGAGGTCACGATGAAGACATAATCAACCCTCCTAGACAATGGATGCTCGTCTACACGCTTTTATCTCATCTATTCTCTCCAGGCTACATTTTCAGTTCCTCGGGATTCACATATACATGTAGTACGGCAGAGCGTCGCATCACAATGAATTATACACCATCTTTCCCCAATGATATCTTCTCTGATAAAAAAAGAAATGAACGGTGCTACCTGGATAGGAAGACCTGTGGCAAGTCTGCCCATAGTCCCTTCAATGTCACCGTCCGTACCGAGTGCAACGTACGTCCTCCCTGCCTGGAACTTGCCAAAGTCGGGTGGATTCTGTCCCGCGAGGAACGTCCGGGCTTGCTTGACAATGTACGCCGAGTTTAAAGGCGTCTTCGGGACAGTGCCGATGTACATCACTGTGTCCATCGGGCGTCCCGATTCAGCGTCCCTACAGGTCATGCATGTTGTGCACGTTCTTACCTGCCGAATCGTTGGTCCCAGTATGTTCCGACTCGACGGAATGAATCACGTCCTGAATAAAGGAAGGAAAGGACGTGGCCGATACATATCCAAGAATATTCAGAGATGTCAAAAGAGCTCACGCAGTGCCAAAAGACCATGTCCCCAGGGTTAACCCTTGGGATGAACGTCATGGTCTCATTGAGTCTGAGATGTGGGTGAAGATGGGGTATTGGGCGAGGACCACTGAATCCACTATCAACGCGCAAGATACTAAGGAAGTCCGGGGTTGGGATATCTGCATCAGAGATTCAGGCCATCATCATCGCAACGAGCGTCAGCGAAACAAACTTACCGAACTTCCAGTTCTTAGGGTCGAGGATGCTGGGGGAACCCAAGGGCACGGTTGGGCGGAAGAATGGACGCAGGATCGTATACGCGTTCGACAGCTTAACGTCGGGAAAGACACGGAAGGACCCTCCCGTTGGTGCTATCTCACTGAGGAGTCGAACATCGGATCGATGAGCGGTGAGTGACGAAAGTTGTCGGCGCAAATGAACCCCATGGCTAACCATCCCTGGAAGGCTCTAAACACGGTCGATTGTCCAGCTCGCCCTCAACGAACTACGCGCGTCCAGACGGTGCTCGGGCTCATAAGGATCGTGTTTGCGCCAATCAACAGTCAGAATATCCTCGAAGCACCGACGAAAGGCCCCATCTTCCCATCGCTCGATCGCGCCACCTAGAGATGCTTCCATAGTGGATCACGCATTCTGCACACCATCGACGTGAGGCGGGAAGAATGGCCAACTACCACCAGGGTGGCGAATGCGAAAACGATCCGCGTACGACAAAGGAGCCGAAAGATCGACACCCTCGACCTTCTCCCCGGACTCGGCGTGGTACAAGTTGTTGAGCCAGGCAGCAACCTTTAAGACATCGGGGTGAGCACGAGCCTGCACTTGTGGGCGTGTCCAGCTATAATGTCGTTGAATAGGAAGTGCAACGGCGGGAGTCGAAGGAACTCACCAGAAGTGGAAGAATTGTATGCTGTTCTCCGGGAAACCCGTTCGAAGGGGTCAAGAAACACACAATTGATGGGGAGGAGAGGCAAACCATCGACATGAGGATTAGCCTTGATAAATTTCTCGAGCTCTGTCTTCCAGCCAGAGGCAGTGTTGGTGTCCACAACATTGTGGATGACAGCTGGGCCGTTGCGTTTGATCACATCAATCTCTTCATGTGTCAACTCCTCTAGGTCTGCAAAGTTGGGTTGGGGAATGGTCTATTGGGTGGTATCAGGTTGGAGCCATGGGGACGCCTATCAATGCCAGGCTCACACTAGTACCAGCCTGTGCAATCTCGGCAGTGCGAGTAACTAGCCCCTTGAGGACGTCGTTCCACGACGCTATAAGGCGTTCCTTTGTTGTCCCCGAGACAATCTCGTGTTTCAGGTCAAGAAAGTGAGAGGGCCATTCGTCCGACATGTGGGTCTGAGGAATCGGTTATCACGGAGAGGAAGATGGAAGCCCCTGCCCAGCGACTTGTAATTATACCCCATCATAGATTCGATTCCCGTCTCGGCGTTATGATTATGTCGAAACCCGTGTGGACTGCCTGTCACGCGGTCCACAGACATCACAAGCGACTTAACAGCCTCGTTCATAATAGCGCCGAATATTCTCCGTCATGAAACAACCATCCATTTGGCACGAGTCTTTTGTAAACTTGTCACAGCGGTGATACTGTAAGGGTATGATCGACTTTGACAGAAAACTAATTCTTGGGACTCACAATCTCATTGTTGGTTTCGACACCATGTGCTTATCCTTGGCGGGACATGGTGAGCGTGAACAGGATTGTATTTTGTGCAGAATAAAACGTGATTGGCCCGAGGGCAGATTACGCAACAAATCAGCAGGTACGATGTCAATGAAATCCAAATGTGCGAGAAGTCAAGAAATCGGGAGAAAACGATAAGCCGGGGCTGGTAGAAGTTGGTGGCGTATTATTGCTCCACCGCTTCCTCTTCCTCTTCCTCTTCTTCAACGCTCGCTTCTTGATACTGTAATAATCATATTGGAGCAGTTCCCGGGATTCGATGTCAGAGCAACTTACCTGTTGATACTCAGCACTACACCACGATAAGAAAATCAGCGGACGAATAGGACAAATTATGAGATCAAGCTCTTACATTAGGTCTTGGGTGTTACTCTCCGCTTCAGAGAATTCCATGATATCCATTCCCTCCCCAGTGTACCAATGGAGGAACGCCCGTCGTTTGAACATCGCAGAGAACTTACGATGGAAGGGTTAATTACGACGTTACCAAGAATGAAGAAGGGAACACTGACCTGCGTGAGGTTACGCCTGAACAATTCTTGTATGCTAGTCGAGTTCGCAAGTGCTACGCCGGCCTATGATTCTTGAGAAATATGATATACAACATCTATGACCAGACAAACCTGTGGTTGACCGACTGGGGGCACTGAACACAACGAAACGGAAACATTGTCAGGGATCCACCTAAATCATGCTGTTCAGTATTCGTGCATCGTCAAAATTTGTTGATGCTTACTCTACGAAGAGATTGGAGTTCTTGCGTTGCAGTTGAGCAACGGAAGTCTGCCACAAGCCTTAGCAAGCAATAGCAAGGCGATATAGATCTCACCTCTGCCTGAAATGGTCGCTTATTACTCAGGTTCTTACAGAGGAGGCGGTATACTTACCTCGTTAGAGGAGACTCTGCCTCGGAAAATGCACGCGGCCGTAAGATACCGTCTACAGGAGTGTTGACGAACAATTAGAAAGAGATAACCCATTGCTTACCCGAAGCGTGGATCGCATGCGACCAATAAGTTTCGGCGATCGAAAAGCCTAGAGAATCAAAAGAACCTGAGATAACTGACTAAGTTGCAAACCATTGTGCTCACGATGAGGTCAATTCGGGAACGGAGAGCTTCTGGAATGCCCTGGCCTTCGGATCATAGAACGGTGCAAAGCTCGGCATAAGGAAGTGAAGCTAGATGTTTAGTCAGAATCAAGATGTCTATTGGCTTTTAGGGACGTACACGGGGGAACGGAATTAAGTTCATGCCAAGCTTTCGCAAGTCACTGGGAACGAATTCACTCTTCTGAGATCAACGGCGAAGGTGAACATACCCGTTCAGCTGTCCGGGAAACCGAAGGCTTGTACTGACACCACACATGACTTTTGAGATGAGCTGTGTGCATAATCGAATTAATGACGGTCTGTCAACAGAAGTTAAGTAGCTTGCCTGGTTGAGATCATCGAAGTTCGGGGTCTTGATTTTCAGTGTTCGAACGGCAATATCGTACCTGCTTGCGCTTAGTAATCTGAAGAAGTATGATTAGCTAATTGCACACACAAGGCCTCGTTGTCAATGCATATTGTTAGGTCACAATTGTCAACTAATTGATGGATGGAGAGTAGAGCATTATAGGGCTATTCGTTGATGAGCAACGCGATGGGTCAAAAGAAATGGTAACTGACTTCTACGACTGTTTCCGACACCTGATAATGGCTGTCAGCTACCTTCATAGGGAGCGACTGGTAGACTGACATTTGGCGAGGGCAAGATTGAAAAAGTTTGAAGCATCCGGTCGGGGAATTCCTGTAGTCTATGAAGATCGAGCTGCCGCGAAGTAGCGAGGACAGGTTACCTCTCGTAATTTGGACAAGAGCAAAGAACCAAGCCCGGCACCAGTCCCCCCACCAAGAGAATGAATAATTTGAAAACCTTGGAGGGCTTCACATGACTCCGATTGTCTTCTGATGATGTCAAGAATCGGATCAATGAGCTCGGCACCTGAATACAGGTTCAGTTTAAGCTTGCGATGAGGGATCGGAATGCTGCACCTTCAGTGTAGTCTACCTCCCACAAGGAATGAGCCTAGGTTGCAACTGCATGCGGTAACAAGATCTCAACTCACATCCCTTTGCCCAGTTGTTACCCGCCCCTGATTCACCAGTGAAGAATGTGTCCGGTCGGAAGAGGTTCCCAAGGGGTCCAGATCTTAACTGTAATGACGTGAGTTCGTTTAACTTCGAGTACACCACGGGGAACTGACGTGGTTGCAAACCCCGGTCTCGAGATCGATCTGAACACTCCTTGGCACGTACTTGGTCGGGCCATTGGATTCAACGGGAGTAAAGTACACCCCAGCCTGGAGAACGAGAATGAATTCGGGTTTGGGGTTTTAGCAGAGTACTGACACGTTCTATTTGCAGAGGGTCGTTGCCCACGTACATCTGAAACCACAAAGGTTCCGCGTTCAAACGCCGACCAGGTCATTACCCGAAGAAATGTACGACACGGAGCAGGGGCTTACCCCTGAATCGTCAAGCCCATGCTCGGCGAGGAGCATCTTCCAAAACCTTTCTCCGAGTTGGTTTCCCGCCTGGAAATTTTCGGTTAGGTATTAGGGTTCTTGACCTGGGGGTAGAATCCAGTTACCTGACCCGCCTGTCAAGGGAAAAAAGACAAAGTCAGTCACGAAAACGTAAAGCAGGTGGGTTTATCTTGCCTGGATGTTGATAATTTCTCTGGACATGACTGCGTGGAAAGAAGGATCGAAGCTGGATTCTATTCAACCCTGAATGCCTTTAAGTGAACTCCCAGAAGCGATGTGCGATTGACCCTTTTCGGGAAGTATCCTGTCAGCTGGGCACGTGACCGTGTCCCATCTGGAGACACGCTCGTAATATGGGTCATATTAAATTATTAATTATTATGACTCATAACTCATCCCAAAATTATCTCTGATGCGCTTCAGGGCAACGGTAGAAAACATACCCATATTCTTCCGTGAGTGCACTGGTTCACTGGTGTGTGTTTTGTCGAGCCTGGCTGTGCCAGGTATTATACAGGCTATCGAGAAGCTACAAAAGAAATGTATCATCAAGTTCACAGAGGATGAGATACACATCATTTGCAACGATGACGCCAACGAAGGTGGTATCCAGGTCTGGTCGTAGGTCGCGCCTAGCTACAGCACACCCATTCTTTGACTCGTGTAACAGCGTCGTCAAGGTCGAATCGTTGTTCACCAACTACCGAATACAATCCAACGCTGAAAATAAAATAACCGTCTCGCTCTCCACAGAAGCACTTCTTTCTGCCCTCCGGTCTTCATCCTCTTCATCCTCTTCTTCTTCGGTAGCAGCCGCGATTCTCCCCACGTATGACGCCGACGAGCTTGTCATGAAACTGGCCAAAAAGAACGACCAAGCCGTACTTAGCTTCGAAATGCTCGGGGTATCACGTTCGGGTCGAAAGGTACGCGTAGCGCACGATGTCCGAATCGACGTGATGCGTCCTTCTGAGGTGGACAAATTACGGGAGCCCCTGTGTCCTGAGCCAGATGTGTGTTTCCTCAGTTTCAGCACCGAGACACACAATATGAAGAAACAATGGGACAGGTTACCATTTTGCTGCCCCAGTTGCAGAAGATGCGCACGATTGTTGAGAGGCTCCGCCCTCTCTCCGATATGCTGGCTGTTCGAGCCAGCAAAAGCGGCAGACTCCAGATTGCCATTAACACAGACACAGTCAGACTTGAAACACAATGGGTCGGGTGTACGAACCCTTCCATGAGTATGTTCTCACCCAAGCACTGCGCTTTTATCCCGTGGTCAATCATATCTCAGGACATGCCTCCGACGAGAACCCACCCGAGTCCGAAGTCGTGGATAATTCCGACCCTGAAAAACTATTCTCCGTCCATGTGTCCATTCGCAGCTTCATCAAGTTCCTCAATAGCCATGTCGTCTCAACGACAACGATAGCGTGTATGTGGGCAACACCGTTGCGCCTATGAGTTCCTTACCGTTGGTGATCTAGGCATTTGTCAGAATCACTGCGCAATTCTCTATGTGTACATCGGAGATGTGGCGGATGCAGGAGGTGTCCTTACCTTCTATATTCCAACCGTTATCGATGATGTCATTTAAGGAAGACCTCTCGACTTGAATCCTGGGCCCCCTTTCAAACACGTTGATCTTCGTTGATCCCCGATGCAACTTATCCCCGGGATACACCTAGCACCCCAAATTCGGTCGCTTCGTCGCAGTTGATTTTTGTTTCCGTTCCCGAGATTTCTCCGTAATGGCTCATGCCCCGCGGGAGAAAATGTTTCGTTCGATTGGAGATTCTTGAGACAAGAATACAGGGCATACATTCTGACACATCTACCGGTAGTGCGACGACCATGTTTACATATCTTGAGCCCGTATCCGAAACAAAGTCACTCTGGCAATGTTGAAACCAGCTTGCTCCATCTTCGCGCTCAGACCCACGCCTCTGAGCAAATTTTATCTGGTCGCCTGCTATTCCTGCCACGACAGTCAATCTTTCCGCAGTCCTGGCACGCATTCAAACAGAACGTGCGTCCACCCTTGCCCTTGCAATCCTGGGAGCCGCATTTGCAGCAATGTCGCGTGCGCTTTTGCGACGGCTCAAGAATCGCAACTTCGGATGTATTTTCACCATATCCAAATGGCCTTTTGAGCCCGCTCTGATCCGCTCCAGGGTGCGGGTGGGGTGTGACGTTTTGGCTTTGCGCGGGTGGCGCAAAGTAAGCATAGCTAGCGTAGGGATAGCTTACGTAGGGACCGGGCTGAGCAAACGTGTAGGGCGCTGGTTGGGCAGGAGTCGAAGATGTCGCAGGAACGTCATTTACAGCGCTCGCCATCGTAGAGGAAGAAGGTTGTGACTGCGCCTGCGCATGGACCTGGGGTTGTGGCTGTGGTTGCGACTGTGATGGTTGTGGTGCAGCAGAAGCAGCTTGACTTGGACCTGCTTCTGCCGCAGCACTGTTGGCCTTCCATGCGTTGTCATATTCATCAGAAGTTTCCTAGTTACACCATGAAATCAGGGATGGTTGGCTGAGATTGATAGGGAAACACGTACTTGTGGCGTGGCCAGCGTTGCGACAGGCTGGACGACCGCCGAAACGCCCTGGGTTTCCTCACCCAAGCCTTCCTCTTCCTCCTCTTCCTCCTGTCTTTCCCTATCGTCCTTGAGAGGATTTTGGATGGCACCGATGACGCTGAGGATAGCATCCTTGGGCATGCCAGATTTCAAGCAACCCTTTGCCATGTTCCAGAGCGACTTTGAAACGCCCATCGCGTGCCAGTTCCAAACATTAGTCCCACTTCCCATGTCGGAGTCACCCTGGAGTAATTTGGCAGGGAACTCTTCCTTGAGCCTCGTTGGGAGGGCTTGCATGATCGAGGCATCCGTGCTTGCAAATTTACGACCCTCTGATGACGTGTTTGCAATACAGGAAGCGCTTTTGCAGATATATTCGCAACCGATGATAAAGAATGGTTTTTCGAGATCGTAAACTTTGATTGGTCCGGATTTGATTCGACCACGATTCGTGAGCTGTGCAGAACAGGTGGAACACGGAATGCCGTTGAATACAAGTGGAAGTGGGTCCCAATAAAAAAACTTGTGCTCCGACAGGGTGCGAGAATTCGGACCAGAAGCGATAAGAGAAAGATACGCCGGAGAGGACGGGAGCCAGAACGTTTTGAGAATCGAGTACAGTGAGGGTATAGAATGAGTGTCTTTAGTTTGGTTTACGTTTGGTGCTAGCGAGCCAAGATGAGACTTGAAAGCGTCCTCGACTGTGGGTCCTGCCCCTGGTGGTGGGTTCGGAGCTGCCAGAGCTGCGAGCAAAGATTGCAGGAAGGCGTCAGGTTTCATCCGCAGTAATTCCTCCCACTCGTTCCTGTTGAAGTTGGGGTCGGGATGATATGGTTGATGAGAGGGTCCGCCAGCAGTACCATTGGAAATAGCAAGCGGGGGTGCCGAGACAGACGCCTGCGCGCCCAGCTGAGCAAACCCCGTCTGCCAACTCGGAATTCCGGGGTGCTGCGGATAATAAGCCTGGGGCAACGCAGTCAGAAAGGCGGGATGTCGATCGGCAACGATGATGCTTACACCTGGGAAAGGTACACCTTGGGGCCCCTGGGGTGGTTCCACGTGGGCCTTTCCGGAAGATTTGCGTGACTGAGCTGATCGACGTGTACCAACGGAGCCAGCAGGAAGCCCATCTTTCCTTGGCCGTCCGACAGGCCGCTTTATCTTCTCCCCTTGAATGACAGTGGGGTTTTCCGAAGGTTGTTTTTTTCCGCTGCCCTTGGGCCTACCTGGCCTGCGTTTTGCGGGAGTGGCATTGGGATCGACCGCTGAACTAGTGGTGAGGGCAAGTATAGCGAGGAACGGTGCGACACTTACATTGTACAATAGAGGGACCTGCCTCTGCTGGCATGCTTGGGAGGGCACCTTCCATGCTTGATAGTTCGTGATCCTTCGATCATGTTAGCGTACGGACCGTCGATGTTCGAAACGTGAACAATGAGTGAAATATCTAACAAAAAAAACGGATATACGAAATACAACGGCGTTCAGAAAAAAACTTATCCAAGCTAAACTATCCGAACAAGCGATCTGGATGGATAGCACATAAAAATTTCGAGAAAAAAACAGCGGAAGAGAAGATATCGACTGCAGAATATCCTGGACGAAAACACTCACAAGATATCGGTACAAAACTTGTCAACGAATTTGCGCAAAGTTTTTGTTTATCCTGTTATCCCCTAGGCCGTCGGCTGTCGTGAGAATGCTGAAATCGTGATGAGCACAACGTTTTCTTTTCTGGTTATTTAGTCGGAGCTACAAATCGCCACCCTCAGTCTCCCGCTTGACTTTGCAGACGTGACAGCACACGAAGGCAAGTAGGTCTTTTCTTCGGTTTCATGTCCCCATCTTTTGCACGATGAGTTCAACCGAATGCAAATAGGAAGTGCCGTCTAAAGAAACTTCCTTTGGATGTTTTCTGTTGTCGAAACGCGGTTCTCTGAAATACTATCCTTTCTGCTCCCAGGGAGTCACCAAGCTGACGTGTTTGTTTGGTTTTTAGGTCGGAATCTGTGTGTTTTGATGGTTACGTTTTCGCCATTCCGAACAGTTGTCCTTTCACAATTGGGACAGTAGTGGCTTCACATCATAGCAAAGTTTCGTTCTGTTCACCTTCTGTTAGCACTGTTTGTCTGATAACTGTTATCCACATATTCGAGTAAATGCGTTTCAAAATGTTAACATTTTGATAGGCACAGCCTCGCGAAACCTATCTTTCCGACTTCTACAGTGTGCAACCCTCTCACCAAGACAGTGAAACGACTTGGGGTAACTCTATTTATGGCGACCACCAATAGCAAGCTTGCCTTGGAGTTCTGCTCTCCAGGCATTCACCTATTATTCGATGAACTCAATTCTCAGCGATCGCTGGTCTCATAGCATTGCCCCTGTTCTGGGTGCCCTGGGTGTTGTGTGTGGAATCCCGAATGTCACCCGATGCTCGTCAAATTCAGAGCCTACCTGAGATCTCAGATCAGTGAGTCTATCGCTGTTGCAACTATACTCAGCTGGGCTCGTGTTTGTTTTCCTTTATGTGGGGTGCATTTTGGACTTTAGTGAGCTATCTGCACCTAGCTGTCTGCGGGGCGACCTCGACGGTATTTGTACTATGGTGATCTCTTACTGGAATGCCGCATCGGCTCGGCGGAAAAATCTGGTCAGTATTCAGGTGTATAATGTTTGGACCTGCTTAGTCGCACGTGCGCCCATTCGGCAATACCTGATCGGTTTGTCGGTTTATAGCACCGTTTGGGGATGTTCTTCAGGCTATACTTAAGCAGAAGGTTGCAGCTGTTCCTGCATTACCCCTTGCATCCGTCGCCCGGCCATCTGCCATGTTACTATCTGACTGTCGTCGGACGTACCCTTGGATTTCAGCGCGTTGCCAGTGCTAACCATTCCACATGATAACGATATTCCAACAATGAAGCATAGTCTTCATCTCCTTCCTCGATTGGTATCTGACTGTTGGTAAGTGACTCCAGAGTTGAAGGATAACCCGATCGCGGGCCACTCTTGTTTCTCACCGATGGCAAACTTGTTTCCTTGATGCAACAAACGCCCACAGGTGTCGGTATGTACAGGTTGTCAAATCACTCTAATCCTCAGCAGCAGAGGTATATGTATGAGTCCCAGTACGTGCGAGATTTTCTCGAGACGTTCCCTGGAGCAGCCCTCGGAGTCCACGGAGAAGGAAATCACAACATGTTTATCAATCGGCCATGTACGTTGCACCCGGATTTCCCGGGATACCTTTTTATATGCCAGTATGGCGTGGTGGCCACTCGAAAAGCTTGACTAAGCGCTATCCCTGTTCTGGATGGCCCATTCTCTCAGGTTGGCCCTTAACTCCGTGTTTCTGCACGGTAACGCTGCTGAGACAATGGCCGCCACCGGACATTTGAAACGAAACATGATCGATGATTGATTTATACTTTTGCATCTCAGTCACTTCGAATGCTTGAAGTTGATTTACTGAGTGCTTCGACTGGGTTACACTCCTCTATGGCGCCTTCCAGCGCGCTTCGATATACCGCACTGGGCATGATCACCGGTACTGGTGACCTGAAAAACAGTTTCAAAGTGGGTCGATGATAAATGCTCTGACCAGACGGTCAACCCTCGACTCATTCACGAATAACTTGCTAGTTCTCCACGGTAGGGTTTCGCATCAAGTTTCTTAGAACCTGTCCATTCGGTGGGTGATAAGGAAATCGACGGGCAAGGTTCCCGCGTCGTTCAGCACTTTTTACTCCCGTTTGGGTACTACTCATCCCACCTGAGGGGTGCAACTCTATTAATATGCACCGGGTTTCGATGCTGCCAAGTGGGCGGCCACGAGACAGGGTTGGGTTTCCGATTCGTGCTTATATTTGTCGTAGGCACGGGCCGAAGCCAATAAAGCTGATAAGATGGATGGAGGACATATGATTAGGTATGACAGGTGAGGGAAAGGTAACACTGAACAGGGTCTAGAGCTAGACAAGGTCGAGGGACGGGAGGACGGGTATGCGCGGGCGTCGAGGAGGGTAGAATTGGGTGAAGACGAGGGAGAGGTTAGGGCTACGATGACGTAGGACGAAGGGCAGGGCAAGACGAGGGGTAGGTCTGAGAAAGGGTAAGTGTAGGTGAAAACGAAATGAGACAGAATAAAACGAGAGGGTGAAGGACAGCGACGGGCGGCTACGCAGAACCAGGGGAGGATAAGCCTAGGGGGGACGGGACAGGGTAGAAGATGGGGCGGGACAAGAATAAGGTAACGTGGGACGGGACAATAAGAAGGGATAGCATGGATGATGCAAGACAAGACGATGATGGGGTGGCTGGACACTATGGGGTACATAGAATAAGCTGACGATGAGAGAGTGGGTAAAGATAGGAGATGATGATGATGAGAGGGAGGATGGGAGGATCATGGTGTAAGACGGAATGGTGGCAAAAGGTGTCAGCAAACTAACACTGGGTGGTGACAAGAAAGGAGCCTGAGCAGCGAGGACAAACGACGACGTAAGTTGAATGCTAAACGTGGACGGAAATCGGGGAAATAGACAAGAGAAAAGAAGGATTTGACTTGAACATGTAACGACTCGTCACCCCGCTGCTGTATCGGCCCGGGAGGACGAGATCTCGGCCTGAGAGTTCGAAGGTCGAGAAAGAGGTTGTGACTTGTTGAAGAAGGCAATGATGCGCAACAATAATCATGGCCAAAGGTTGACGTTAAGCCTGAACACGCCCGCCCAGTCCTATCCTATTGTCTCGTGCCCTCCCCGCATGTTTCCCTAATCCGACTACGGAGTATGTGTCGTACCTTTGACTATTTCCCGAACTGGATCCGCCCTTATTGTCTTGACCTTTTCCTGATCAGGAAACAGCAGGAGCCAGATGTCGCTTCAGTGACATACGTATACTCTTGATCGTTTGCATGGCCAGCATCATGTATATAAGACGAGTCCTGCCCCAACTCGCATCGGTTTCGTGTCAGAACTCATCACCCATTCTAATCAGATTCTCTCATGTTCGGTCGCATCATTCGCTCCCTTTATGAATTCCGTCAGCAGATGATCACCCCGGCGGGACAGCAGCACCCTTGCTCTTCCGATCTGATTACGGAACTCGAGGGCTCACGCAAATTTTCGTTGGCTTCGGTATGCATCTTGCGCTCAATGGTGCCATCCCCTACTCTAACGATGCGTGCTGTCTGAATCCAACAGCTCGTGGCCCTCTTCACGTGTGTTTGATCCAATATGTATCGGCGTTGCGGTACCGACAGTCACTGTTCACTTAGCATCCTTGCGGTCCCCGTACCCAAGACATTACAACTAGTCGCGCTCACGCTCCTCGTTTACACCATCAGCCTTCGTCTTTCCATTAGCGCTTGTTTCCTCCATGTAAGTATTACCTCCGTTGAGTCATCATTTTCTAATTTCCATCGAGAATTATCCAACATTATCAAGATTCCTCCATGTCATACCCCTCCTGGGTACATTCTGCATGGCCAACGTGGCGCTCGTTTCCGGCTTGAAATCGCCAGCCCTCGTAGTGCTTGCCGTTTTGCTGGGTCTCTGTCCACTGGTCACAATAGCCGTTTGCCAAGGAATGATGTGCGCCGAACTACCCACCAGGGAATTACCTGTGCGGTTGGAGCACGTGCTGGCACCTACCCCGTCCAGTTCTGGTGATGCCAGAGTCGTAGCACCCTAAGCAGAAAAGTTTGCGAGAAGGTATATCGAGCTAGATAAATCATGTTCGTACATTCATAGGTTAAATAGACTTCGTTGACGCGGTTTCTTTGGTTCGCCCTAGATATGAGATCTGTGACAGATGTGGATGCCAGGGCGAGGCGAAGACAGTATCACTTCCAGGAAAGGTAATCAGTCCCGCGATAATAATATCGCAACGATCGATCGGATAGATCCAGATCGAGCGGAAGAAAAATATTGTCGTTTCGTGATCAGGTGGTTCCGTGGGACCACAGTCTGTTGTATGGCAAATGAATGCTGGTTCGAAACTGTGTCCACTCAGTTACTGTCCGAGTGCAAGGGTTTCTCGAACAATACCGCACCAGTTGAAGCCTGAGATGACTTATGGGTCGGCACATGGAAGATAAGCAGCCTTGTGCTAGGTGTGTAATGATGATAGCATCTTCCGGATAGTCAAAGGGCGATGTCGGAGGACCAGCTATGTACTCGTAATTGTCTGGGGCATGGGTATATAGGGCCTCGTACATTTTTCTACGGGGGATAGAATTCCATGGGTACGTCGGACCATTGTGCCTGTCCGTTCGTGCTTATGTGCCAATGGTATTCTGAAAACGCTCATCGGGGGGAATTCCCAGTCCATATTCGGTTTCAATGAGCTCGGTCTTGCATCGACATCGATTCGTATGGATGTCATTCCCATAGTGGGGTTGAAGACAATGAATTCAATGGATAACATGCGTGCCGTCACAACGCCCTACGATGGAACTTATAAAGGTCGGGACTTGGCCATGATGATCCTCAAGCGCTCTGCGGGGGATTAGTAACGACATCAATAGACGCATGCCTGACACGTCAAAATTGACGCATAAGGAAGAAGAGGATGGCGGGTATAAACCTGGCCTAGAGATTTGCGACTGTGACCATCTGGTTCGATCTTCCCTACTGGGGCAGTATCAGCAGAATTTGCAGTGGTAGGTATTGGCACATCTGCTGTGGTGTTTCAACATGTATCTGAGCCTTGGACCTAACCCAAGACCCTGTTCGTTCCGCTCGGCTCGGGGTAGGGGATCATCAACCATCGATTCATCCCTCATCGACGTGAACGAGCTGATCATAGTCTCGTGTTGGCGCCGATTTGCGGTCATGCGAAGAGGGCGATGAGGTTGATAAAGAACATAGTGGACGCATTATCCCAAAGGTCTGTTCTGGACATTCCTAACCGTCGTTTTCACGCTATCGGAACCTGGCGTCCCTAGATGCTGAGTCTGCGTGTATATTTCCGTTGTATCAACGCATAGTATACCTTTGTAAACAGCTATGGTGATCAGCAGCAAAAGCCCCAAGATGATGGCAGCCGCTGCGAGGGCGGGGATTTCATATCAGCGATGGCCGTGAAAGGTATGCCTAGGGTAGGTATAACATGAAGGAATTTCAAAAGGTCGGAAAATCCTAGAGGCAAATCAGATTAGAAAGTTTGGTGGTAGCAGGTGCTTACACGGACGAAACAAACACTGACACCGAGACGAAGACTGATGGCATAAACAAGAAGCGTAAGCGCAACCAGTCGCAATGGTTTAGATCTAGCGACCACAAGGATACTGAGTGGGCAATAACTGTTAGTGCCGCACTGATACGCTCGAGACCAAAACCTCACGAGATGGGGGCCATAAGCTGTCCAACCGATGCATATGTATGTCAACCACGGGTAGCATTGACAGGGGGGAATGCATACCAACGTCGACGAAAATTCGCGCGCGGCCTTCAGCTCGATGGTGAGGTTTGAAAGCCAAGGGTGTTGCAGCGCCGCTGGATTGGTCTCATGATGGGAACGGTCATTACAAAGGAAGCGGGTGATGCTGGCCAAGATCAGAGAATCAGATGTAAATGGTTCGTAGACGTAGAATTGATGTGGGGTGGCGCCGGTGAGTCAGCCGAACTTGGACTGCCTCATTAAACATAGCCCGGAATCCAGGCAGAAGCAAGACAGTACAACGCCAATATCCGGAATGTTCCACCAGCTCGGATACCGTCTATTTGCATTGTGCGGTGTTCTGGCGACCTTTGGCGAGATACCGATCGCAAACATGTACGAGCTTATGTTCCTGGCTGGAGAATAAAACGAGAAGCGAATCGAGACCCGTGCGGACTCGCGCTCCTGGCTGGAGAACAAAACGAGACGTGAATCAGGGAACGCGTGCGAACCCGCGCTTGCCTGCAGCAAGCGGCAGCGTTCATAAATTCCAATCCACATGTCACGAAGCTTGTTCGATATAGAATACCGCAGGCTCGGGGTTCACAGCATGCATCACTGCTTTTGCGCCTTGTCACGGTAAACGCAGATGGGCTAGCAGGTCCGGCGCCCATCTCAAACGCTGAGCATCTCAACGGTGCAACATTACAAAACCCATTCAAGCCAACTGTACCCCTCATCGCCGACCCCAATGACAGGCTTGTTTTCAGCTTCTGCACTCAAATGCTTTGCATATTTGTTCCACGAGCGCAGCACACCAATCCTTGACGATCCCTGACCTTCAGCCACGATGTTGCGAGGATGAGAGGGATGCCAGGGCGAGGGGGATGTTGGGTAGGGAATCGGGCTGGAAATGGCTATAGATTCGACGAGGAACATGAACACATGTTTTGATCTACTCTAGGCAGACTCTGCACGGGAAGTAGCATCAGAACCTGATGTGATAGACTCTGACGTTCGCAGGTGCTGTGTCTGTATGGGTAGTTCTGCTACTTCAACACTCAGTATTCCCTGGTAAATGGCTATAATGACTAGCGGCAATAGACCCAAAAGAAGTGCGACCACTGCGAGAGCGGGTGATTTCAAGTCAGAGACAAGCGCGGCGGCAGCCGTACCGGATGTCCCCAAGATGGGTATAACATGGAGGAATTTTGAGAGGGTGGGATAATCCTTAGGAACATTAGATCATGAAGGTCGGGCGGAAGAAAGTCCTCACATGGACGAAGCAAGTGTTGATGGCAAGACGAAGACTGATGGTATAAATAAGGAGCGTGAGTGCGGCTAATCGTAATGCATTGGATCCAGTTGCAACTATGCTGAGTCAACGGTCGTTAATCCTGTGCCGATACATGTGATATAAGTATATTGGGGTGCTCACGCAATGAGGGCCATGAGCTGTTAATCAATGTCAGTCGTGGATGGTATGACCGAGAGCAAAACGCATACCGAGGTCGATGAAAATTTGCGCGCGCCCTTCAGTTCCGTGGCAAGGTCCGAGAGGCAAGGCTGCTGGCCTACGGGATATATCTCACGTCGGAGGGGACGTAAACTGCGAAGGAAGTGGATGATGCAAGATAACATGAAAGGATCTGAGGTAAATGGGCGACCTTGGTAGATGTAGAATTGACGAATGAGTTGATACGGGTGGGCCAGAATCCACCCTCGTTATATACTCGTCCGGCAGAAAAGTACCGCGGGCTCTCGTCCCCCACAGATAGGCCTCAGATACTAACTATGCTGTAACTCCACATTGTGATGAGTCTGCATCCCGCGATTGGATTCGGAGGAATTGCGATGTTACAGCTGATACAGTAGTGCACGTGTCATTTTTAGTGTGGCTGATATACTATATACGGCTAATTCGATGGGGGCCGTAATTCGCAGCCTTATGCCAACGCTTGCACGTCTGGCTCCCAAGTTGTCCATCTTCCGGTTCTGTCCCTTTCCGGACTACAAACTATCCACTCCCACCGTCCTCCCACTCTTTCTGCACATCTGGTCATTACAGTAGCATTCCTCCGATTCCAGGCTGTCTGCTCTTGTTCTCAGGCTCCGTGCTGTCCATCTCGTCATTGTTCGACTATTGATCCTGTCTCTTTTTAAACTCTCCCTTGTCACCGCGCCAACCTCCCTTGTTGCACCATCCTGTATCTTGTACTGTTCCCTGCCTCCCATCTTCGTCTGTCTCGTCTATTCTGTATCAATCATGTCAGCTTCTGCGAATCCAATCCGTCCATTCCATCCACTCTGGATGAAGTCCATGGAAGAACCACCAGAAATCTACGACAACGTGTTCGAAGACGCACCATCATATGGTGCAAAATATGTGACCTCCACCAGCATGTTATCTGTGAACCCGATTTGGGATGCGAATCGGTTCGGATTCACACCAGTCTGTCGAGTATGACATGGCCTGTAATTGGGACATATGAACGGTGAACGACCGGCCCGTCCCAAACGTCCACGTGGACCCCTTGATGGACCCCATGTCAGCGATTTTATTGATCCGCTCTTCTGCCTGCATGAAACAACCGATCTGCCCGAAGCTTGGTCAGATATGTAGCGCGGGTTGTTGCGACGTATGGTGAATCTTGCCGATATTGAACGACAATCAGTTTAAATAATCGGAATATTTGGTACGACCAAGTATGTTCCTTGTGACATGGATACCGATGCCAGGAACCATCATCTTTCGTGGAAGAGTTCCCCGTGCACTGTGGAGGTTGACTTTTTCGGAGTCAGTTGAACGTGATAAACTACGAGACGATCAAGATAGTAGAGGCGGCCCAGTTCCCTTCCTCCGTCCGGACCGGAGGTACTATTCTTTTCTTAGTCGTAGCAGCGGCTTGTCATTGCAAATAACAGAGGAACTTGTCGATAATGTCTTCGACAGGGGCAGGGATCACTTTAGTCACCAACTACACCTGACTTACCTTGGAGATCCGCAAACGCATCCCATTGTATTTTCCATACCATGAGATACGACTACAGAGAATGGTCCCCACAAGAACTATACCACATGCACTTTTACCCCTACGGAGTTAGTCAACGACATCCCCATTTCATTTGGAGCTGCCTGGATTTGTGAAAGAGCCTCCGACAGGCTTCCGATTTGGATAGAATGTGTCTTGATTGACACGTGCCATCCGATCGCTATCCATCAAATTTACTTCCGCTATCTAGATCTTGTAGATTAAGGAGTAGCCCAATGCCCGCGGCATAGGCTGACATAACGTCCCAACAAATCGGCTGCTTTGCAGAATCATCCGTCTGCGACCGCTGCAGGCCGGCGTGCAGGCACCTGCTCGTTGCTGTTCTCGGCTGCCGAAGCATTGTTGTTCTACTCACACCGCAGCATCGCAATCATGTACCGGCGGGGTCGATGCATGGACATGAGACAGCCGCGATGCCCTTGCTTTGACATCCATTTGCAATAGATAAAGGACACTAGATTACTAGATAATTGTAGTGATAGTCTAGGAGCCTAGGATCACGCTGGTTTTGTACGAGTAGAATCCAGCGCGGCTGACGCCGGCACATTCAATGTGGACGTTTCAACACACGGCATGACATGGCATATGGGTATGACGACGAGCGGCAAAAGACCCAAGAAGAGAGCAATCATGGCAATAGCGGGAGATGTCAGGTCGGAAACGAGGGCAGCGCCGGCCATGCAGGATATGCCCAGGAGAGGTATGGCATGGAGGAGCCTTGACAGGATGGGACAATCCTAGAGGCTGATTAGATCACAGGCGTCGGGTGGAGTATGTGTTCTTACTTGGAGGAAAGAAATGTTGGTGACGAGACAGAGACTAGTGGTGTAGATGAGAAGCGTGAGGGCGATCAGTTGGAATGCCTTGGGACCGGAAACGGCGAGGATGCTGAACGAGGAATAGTAGTCAGTGTGAGATCTACACATGAGACCAGAGACCCACGCGAAGAAGGCCACGATCTTTGGTCAACAGATACGTCAGTCAGGGACAAAGCCAACAGGCAGAAGATGGATACCGAAGTCAATAAAAATGTGCGCGAGCCCTCCAGCTCAGTATTGAGGTCGGAAGAAGTGCGAGTATTGGGGGTGGGTTGCTTGGGTGGACAGAGGCTGCAGAGGAAGCGAGTGATGTAGGATGTCATGACACTAGCAGGCCTCGATCCTCAATGTAAGGCTGATCGTTTGCTCGACTACGTATTTCCCCGTGCTGATGTATCACTTTTCTCGCAGTGATCGTCAACAAGATGAAGCAGTTATCGCAGTGAGCTTGTTCGCCTCGATGACGGTACAGAACGGGGTGGATATAGTAGAGATAGAGGAGAGAAAACGAACAAAGAAAGCAGTACGCCACTTTTCGCACCACTGTGTAGGCTGGGAACTGCCAACAGTGAATTCTTCCGCACATGAGATTGGTTTCAGCGCCCGAACCAAATCAATGGTATGCAACAAGGGTACACCGTGTCGGAGAATCCGAGATTCAGCCACCCGGTACGGTGACACAGCCACTCGTTACATAATCACGTAGTTACTTCACACTTGACTTACTGTTGGATACTCTAGTGACTTAACTGAGTATCCAACACACCGAACTCATGTAAGGAGTAAGCGCGCCACAAACCATTATAAACTCTGTATACCATCCGATCCACAGTTTGCCCTAGCAGGTTTCCTCAGTCGACACGGGGTTTAGCGTATTCCACAAAACTTGGGGTCCAGATTCAGTGTTACAGCCTGCAAGCCGGTGCGCAGTCGACTACGTACCCTGTGGACCGAGCTATTGTTGTTCCGTGATCGCGCGCCAGTAGTGAGGACAGGGATCATCTATCTTATATACGTGATCTTAGACTCGGCGACGCTATGCATGGTGCATGCACTAGAAAATGACTGTATGAATTCCCAGATGACAACTCCCCCCGCTGATGTTCGACGGGAGGCAGGGTGGAACTCCCGACGAACATCTACCGGAGGAGCTGACATAAATTCCCAGCTATTTCCTTACTCCTGGCGAATATCAACGGCAGAGGCTGACATAGCCCTCGCCGGGGACCTTCAGCACGAGGAGCTGACATAATCCACGGCCATCTCTTGGAATAGCATCAACAGATGGAACTGACATGTGGGGGTTCGCACCGCCATTTTCTTCTGCAAGTAGCGAGACCATGTATATAAGACACACAATCCCTGTCCCCATTCACACAATTCCGTCTTTCTATCCCTCACTTTAAAAGACAGGCGCATCTACCGCATCTGACGCAGTCATGTCGTCGCGCATCACTCGCTTCCTTTGCAATCTCTATCCACCCAGGCAACCCGCTGCTAATACTCACTCTCACCGAGCCCCAATCACCCCAGATTCCTTGGACCTCAACACTGAGCTACAGAGCTCACGCACATTTTCATTGACTTCGGTATGCATTGTGTGCCTGTCACTTTTGCCCCTGACTGACTTCTACCAAGATCACGACCTTCTTCGCGTAGGTCTTTGATCTCACGTGTGGGATGTCGTACTAACTGCTACTAACTCAGAATCCTTGCCGTCTCGGGACCCAATGCATTCCGGTTGGTCGCCCTCACGTTCCTCATTTATACCATCAGCCTCTATCTTGTCATAAACACTTCTTTCCTTCGTGTAAGAACGCTCCATACCCAAGCTTTGGTGATCTAACTTACTTCCAGGATCATCCAATCATGTCGAGGTTCCTCCATGCAATACCGCTGCTAGGGATATCCTGCATGGCTGGTGCCATCCTTGTTTCTAATCTGACATCCAAGTCGGCTGCCCTCGCGGTAGTCGCCCTCATTTTGGGATTTCTGCCGCTGGTCGCCGTGCCCATATGCCAGGGCGTGCTGCATGTCATCACGCCGACGGAATGTACACGGGCGCCAGCCATGTCGAGCCCTGATAATACATTCGTGTAAATACAATTGTACACGTTATCGCGGATACATGTCTATGCTACATCATCCTATGTTCTCCATTGAATATACTATCTTCCACTTGTATTTCAGTGCTCATTGCAGTTGACACCAATGAATATGGCAACACGGTCCACTCGCCGGAAGAAATTCCCTAATCTGGAAGTTCCAGAACGGCGGAGGCATATATAATCGAGGAGCACGTGGCGATATTTCGGTCAAGAAACATTCTTAACTCAGAAGCTGTGTCACGGATCCAGCCGGCCACAAATGTGACAGGCATAAATAGGTACGCGACTGTCCGTTCCTACCGGGATGGTGGTCAAATCGTGTGGCCCGGAGAATGTGAAGGGATGCGCTTGCGGTATTCCAAGTACGTTTGGTGTGGTCGGTGATCAAAGTAATTCCTGCCCCTGCTAAAGACATTGTCGACCTGCTCCTCTCCCAGTCGCAATGACGAGCTGCTGGTATGATTTACAAAACAGTACCTCCAGTCTTAACGAAAAAAGGGAAGCAAATCGCCCCACTATCTCAATCGTTTCGTACCTGTTAGCATCCAGCTTATCTCGAAACACGTCAACCTGCACACTGCGAGGAACTCTGCTCCAACATGTGGTGCTTAGCATGGGTATCCATTTCATGAGGAACACACCTGATTGTACCATCGTGAAAACGATGATCTGGTCGATCTGATCGTCGTCCAATTTCGGGAAGATCCCCCCATACGGTCGACGAACAGGTGCGACGATTTTATTCTCACGGAATGGCAATGTTTCGAGCAGCTTTGCCGATAGACTATCAGAAGGATTGGTTGGGACCCTTTGCCCCTGTCGTCAAGTGGGTTAACCGAATGACTGGCATACATACCATCGCGTCGCTGGATCGAAGACTTGGCTTATCTTTTCTTAGCTTGGCTCAAAGTTTGGTACACGGCCGCTTGAGCGCAGGCTCACGCCCGGTACTACATGGGTACAGCCAAGGAAGGATGTAGTGGTCTCAGCCAGCAGATTTCTTGCCAAGACCCCGATCTTCAATGCAACACCGACCGGCTGCTTGTTGTATCATGTTTCCCTACAGTGACCATCAACGAGATCGAGCACTTGTAGCAATAAGCCCTGTTCTCCTCGATGGCGGTATGATAGAGATAGACGAGGAGTTACCTGTGTGTATCCGAAGAAAGTAGTGTATGACCCTCTCGCACGGCTGTGTGTGAAATGAAGCTGTCAACAGCGAATTCTTTCCGTTGATTTGATTAGTATCCGTGTCCGAGCCGAATCGATCGTTAGCAGTGAACTCGTGAAGGAACACCAAAAACACTGATGTATGCCTTCGTAGGCCAATCCGGTCACCGGATCATTCATCTGATCCACGGATTATTCATCTGATCCACGGATTATTCCAGCATGTTTTCCCGGGTCCCCATTGCTCTCGGCTGCCGAACCGTTGTTGTTCTAACTCACACCGCAGGCATCGAAATCATGGACCACCGGGATCGATGCACGGACACGAAACATTCGCGATGCCCCTGGTTTGACGTCGTTCGCAATGTATAGAGTACACTAGATTACTAGGTAATTGTAGTGATAGTCTAGGATAACACTGTTGTCGTATGAGTAGGATCCAACGCGGTTGACGCTGGCACATCCAATGTGGACGTTTCAACGTGCGGCATGCCATGGCATATAGGTATGAGGACCAGCGGCAAAAGACCCAAAGAGAGAGCAATCACGGCAATAGCGGGAGATGTCCTGAGTGTCTCTCTTCACCACGTGATTTGGTAATTGGTTGTCGCTCGCGAGGCATTGTCAACACGCGGCGAGGATTTTGGATTTTCTACGTGGAATCCTTGCCGTTGCCGCCGCGGCAAGGATTTCCACGTAGAAAATCCGAGATCCTCGCCGCGTAGTTGAACCCAGTTGCCAAATCAGACGGTGAAGCGTGGGATTCTAGGAAACAAAATGAATTGCGCGGCAATGCTTTCCACGTAGAAAATCCGGGACAGATACTCTCTGAGACGCCGTCGGATTCTAGGAAACAATATGAGCTGCTCAATCATATATAAGACAGATAATTTCTGTCCAAGACTACATCTGCATTTGACCCTAGCGTCATGACATCCTACATCACTCGCTTCCTTTGCAGCCTCTGTCCACCTAGGCAACTCGCCCCTAATACTCGTAATTCTTCAGACCTCAGTACTGAGTTGGAGGGCTCGCGCACATTTTCGTTGACTTCGGTATCCATCTTCCGCCTGTTTGCTTTATCCCTGACTGACCTATCCATTGGCCGAAAGATCGTGGCCTTCTTTGCGTGGGTCTCTGATTTTATATGTAGATGTCACCTGATTGTTCCTCGTTCAGCATCCTCACCGTTTCCGGACCCAAGGCATTCCAACTGGTCGCCCTCACACTCCTCATTTACACCATTAGTCTCCGTCTCGTCACCAACATTTCTTTCCTCCAGGTAAGGACATCCTCCACCTGACACCCGTCATCTAATCACCCTCTACCAGGATTATCCTGTCTTGTCAAGACTCCTCCATACCATGCCTCTCCTGGGCATATCCTGCATGGCCGGCGCTGCCCTCGTTTCCGACCTGACATCTCCCGCTATTGCCACGATTGCTCTCCTTTTTGGTCTTTTGCCGCTGGTCCTCATGCCCATATGCCATGGCATGCCGCACGTTGAAACGTCCACATTGGATGTGCCAGCGTCAACCGCGTTGGATCCTACTCATACGACAACAGTGTGATCCTAGACTATCACTGCAATTACCTAGTAATCTAATGTACTTTATCTATTCCAAACGGACGTCAAAGCAAGGGCATCGCAGATGCTTCATGTCCATGCATCGATCCCGCCGGTACATGATTGCGATACAGCGGTGTGAGCTAAACAACAACGCTTCAGCAGCCAAGAGTAACAACGTGGGGATGACTACACGCCGGCCTGCGACACGAAATGCGGCCCCAAGATTTTTCAGAATGTGTCGAGCTCCGTGCCGACCCGGGAAAACATGCTGGAATAACCTGTGGATTAGATGAATGATCTTATGACTGGATTGGGCTGCAAAGGCGTACACCGGTGTATTTGGTACTCCTGTGACTCATCTCCCAAAGCGATTGATCCAGTTTGGGCACAGAGACCAATCAAATCTACAGAAAGAATCCACTACTGACAGTTTCAGTCTACACAGCCGAGTGAGTGGGTCGCACGCTACTTTCTTTGGATGTGTACAAGTAGCTCCTCCTCTATCCCTATCATACCACCATCGAAGAGAATAGGGCTTATTGCGACAAGTGCCTGATCATTGACAATCGCTGTAGGGAAATGTGATATAACAAGCGGCCAGTCGGTGTTACATTAAAGATCGGGGTACCCATGTATTAGCGAGGTGCGAGCCTGCACTCAAGTGGCCATGTACCAAACTTGGAGCCAAACTAAGGAGGGATGAGCCAAGTTTTCGAGACGGCGATGCGATGATATGTATGCCAGTCGCTTGGTTAAACCACTTAACGACGAGGGAAAAGGAGCTCAACCAGGTCCTTTTGATGATATATCGGCAAAGCTGCCCGAAACATTGTCATCCCGTGATAACAGCACCGTCTCACCTGTTCGTCGATGATGTCAAGCGTGGGGTTGTTCATCAAGCCGATGTCCGTGCCTTGTTGGCGGCATTATAGGACAGCATCCCATGAGTGGGATAGCGTCTACCCGAACGACACTGGGTGGCCCACGAAACCCTCAACGACCGTCACATCTTGGTCGTGCAGTTGCTAAAAAACGTTGTCTGTCCATCCTGTTTGAGGATGTCAGGGGATCACATGAAGGAGTCCCAAGAACATGGGGTAGTCCTAGACACGAGTCAGATTATGACGACTAGATAATGGAGAACTTCCGTTCCAAGTGAAGGAAAGCAATTTTGACGATGAGATAGAGACCGGTGGTATAAATGAGCACAAAGGCCACCGCGTATATTGCCTTTGATTCGGAGACTGCATGGATGCCATGTGAGTAGGAGGAATGAGTGTCACAGCTGACAGCATCTGAGATCATCAAACACTCAGTGACGAAGTGGGTGGTAAAAAGAATCAGTTGCTCGTGACATATTTGATCCAGAGAGTGCAAGTGCACGGAGTGGGCAATAGTAACTGTCAATGCCGTGGTGATACGGATCAAGACCTCATGAGATGAGCTGTAAATCATGACGGAGCCGAGCGCCTGAGGTCCGGAGCACTTGAATCCGTGTGAACTAGAACCACGGCAACCTATTGGCATCGTCAGCATGGCTCGCCATACATGCTCTCTCGCCCTTGATCACATCTTGCCTCACCGCCGCGTCGCCGCTATGCCGCCCGCTGTCTGGATCCAAACACCACAAGGATGCTAAGCAGGCAGAAACCGTCTCTGTGTTGAAGTCAAAGCCTTGCGAGAAGCGGGCCATGAGCTGTCTGACCGACACACATGTCCTGTGTGCCAATCATGAATTGGTCCATGAATGCGGAATACATACCGTACGATGTCAACAAAATGTGTATGCAGCCTGCGGCTCGGCGGGGAGGTCAAGAAGCTAAGGGTGCTGCTGTGCCCATGCTGCCGGGTTGACCGGGTGATTGCCGTTGCGAAAGAAGCAGATGATGTTGGATAACATGAAGGAATCAGATACAAATCATTCACAGACATAGAAGTGATGTGAGATGCCACTAGCTATAATAACACGCGAAAGAGCCGTGCGACTTGAATTTTGGTCCCCAACCAATCAGGGATCCGAATAGCCCGGCGTAACCCTCTTCATTCTTCATCCTATCATGCCTTCTCGCTGCTGTGTTTTGTTCCACCTCGGATCTGCCTGTTTCTTATCGTTGCCAAGTACACTCTCCCACCTGTGTCGCTGCGCCGTCACCACTTTGCCATCATAGTTGTCCTATCCTGGCGTGCCACAGTCCTGTTGCCACCGTGTATTGCCTTCTCATCGCTGTCCTTTCCTCCCCCGCCAATGCCCCTCCCTGCCTCGTTGGTGTTTTGTTCTCTCTCTGATCGCCCACTCATCCTTGTTGCACGATTTGCCTCACGGTTTTATCCCCCCTACTCCCCCACGCCATCATCGTCACATCCTCCCTTTTCATCCGGCTCTATTCTATCTCTCCGTCATTCTGCCTGTCCCTTATTTCGCGTGCCTCGTCGTTGCGCCTTTTTTCCTTGTTATCTTCCCTTTCCCCCATTTAGTTCACAACTTCCGCTATTAGCTCATGTCCCACCCCGTTTCTTGTACCTTTTCCCATCTCCCGCCTCCGACTGTCCTTCCCTGCTGTTCGCGTTGACTATTATGCACTGATTCTTACCGCGTTCATCATCAATCCTGCTGGCTTCTGTGAATCCGGCTCATGTCTCACATTCAACGCAGGTGAACCCCAGCCTCCACGACAAAGTCATGACGGTGCTGGAATACGCACACACAGATCATACGGTGCAAAGCAGGTGAAATCTCTTGATCATGTGTTTCTACGAACCTGGATCTGGGTTGGGGGACTGAGTCGGGTCGCGTTCGGACCAGCCTGTCGAGTACGGCATGGCCCATAATCGGGACATTTGAACACACAAGTGGTCCATCCGTCCCATCTGTCCACATGAGTTCCATGGCCACCGATTTACCGATCCGTTCTTCCGTCCCCACGAGTTCCAAAATCAGGAATCGATCTACCTGAAGCTCGGTCAGCTACGCGGTGTAAGCTGTCGTCTTGTAGTGATGTATGTGGGAATCTTCCCGAAATTGAACGACGATCAGATCATCGTTTGCCCGATGGTACAATCGGGTGTGTTCCTCGTGAAATGGATACCCATGCTAAGCATCGTGTGTTGGGGAAATGTTCCTCGCATAGTGTGCAGGTTGACGTTTTTTGAGATAAGCTGGATGTTAACAGCTACAAAACGATTGAGATAGTGGGGTGACTCGCTTGCCTTTCTTCGTTAAGACCGGAAGTGCCATTTTTAAATCATACCAGCGGGTCGTCGTTGTGGATGGCAGATGAACAAGTCGACGATGTCTTCGGCAGGGGCAGGAATTCCTTTGGCATCAACCACACCAAACATACTTGGAATACTGCAAGTGCATCCCTTCACATTCTTCCAGCGACACGATTTGACCACCGTCCCAATGGGAACGGACAGTCCCGCGCTTGGTTATGCCTGTCACATTTGTGGCCGGCTGGACCCGTGACACAGCTTCTGAGTTAAGAATGTTTTTTTGATCGAAATGTCGCCCCGTGTTCTTTGATCATATACTTCTGCCGTTCTAGAACTTCCAGATTAGGGAACTGCTCCCGGCAAGTGGACTATGTTGCCATGTTCATTGGGGTCAACTGCAATGGACACTGAAATACAAGTGAAAGACAGTATATTCAACGGAGAACATAGGGTGATGTAGCATAGACATGTACCCGCGATAACGTGTACAATTGTATTTACACGGGTGTATTATCAGAGCCCGACATGGCTGGCGCCCGTGTACCTTCCATCGGCGTGATGACATGCAGCACGCCCTGGCATACGGGCACGGCGACCAGCGGCAGAAATCCCAAAATGAGGGCGACGACCACGAGGGCAGCTGATTCGGATGTCAGATTAGAAACGAGGACGGCACCGGCCATGCAGGATATCCCTAGCAGCGGTATTGCATGGAGGAACCTCGATATAATGGGATGGCCCTGGAAGTAAGTGAGATCACCGAAGCTTGGGGATGGAGCGTTCTTACACGAAGCAAAGAAGCGTTTATGACGAGACAGAGACTGATAGTATAAATGAGAAAGGTGAGGGCGACCAATTGGAATGCCTTGGGTCCCGAGACGGCAAGGATGCTGAGCAAGTAGCAGTTAGTGCGACATCCCACACATGGGATCAAAGACCTACGCGAAGAGAGTCGTGATCTTTGTGGAAGTCAATCAGGGGCAAAGGTGACAGACACAGGATGCATACCGAAGTCAGTGAAAATGTGCGTGAGCCCTGTAGCTCAGTATTGAGGTCTGAAGAATCCGGGAGGATTGAGGCTCGGTGAGAGCGAGGATCGGCGGCAGGTTGCCTAGGTGGGCAGAGATTGCAAAAGAGGCGGGTGATGCGCGACGACATGACTGGGTTAGATGCAGTAGATCCGCCCGTCTCTCAACGTAGGGGATGGAAGTGTGGAATTGTGTGAGCGGGGACGGGGATTATCTGTCTTTTATACATGATCTCGGGCTCGGTAAAAGCGTATGTTGCATCCAATAGGAGATGCCCGTGTGAATTTCAAATTCAGGGTCCGGCAACGGCGTGCATGCTGCGTGGATATCAGGGAAATTCACACGGTCATTTTGTTCTGGATGCAGTGTGCATGGTGCCACCGAGTCCAGGGTCATGTAGATAATCCCTGTCCTCACTCACTACTGGCGCACGATCACAGAACGACAATAATTCGATCCACAGGGTATGTAGTCGACTGCGCGCCAGCTTGCAGGCTGCAGCACTGAATCTGGACCCCAAGTTTTGTGCAGTACGCTAAACCCCGTGTCGGCTCAGGAAAGCTTGCTAGGGCAAGCCGTGAATCGAATGAATAGTCCGGTCACCGGACTGTGAACGTAGTTTATAATGATTTATGGCGCGTTAACTCCTTGCATGAATGTGGTGTGCCCTTGTTGCATACCATTGATTCGGTTCGAGCGCTGGGCCCAATCGAGTGTGCGGCAAGAATTCACTATTGGCAATTCCCAGCCTACACAGCCGTGCGAAAATCTGGCACACTGCTTTCTTTGCCCGCTTCTCTCCTCCATCTCTATCATATCCACCCCGTTCTGTACTGCAATCGAGGCGAACAGGCTTACTGCGACGACTGCTTCATCTTGTTGACGATCACTGCGAGAAAAGTGATACATCTGCACAAGGAAATACGTAGTCGAGCAAACGATCAGTCTTACATTGAGGATTGAGGCCCTGGTAAGGAATCTGCTCGCTGAGACCATCGCAGCCTTCCTTGATGGTGCCCATGCAGTCGTACTGGGGAGTGAGCCTCCGTTCGAACAGCCATGTACCAAACTTGGAGCAAGCAAAGCTAAGGAATGAAGATGAGAATGAGCCAAGTCACACGGACGGCGATGTGGCGAATCGTGATATGTACGCCAGTCTTTTTGTTATACGACTCGGCGACGAGTACGAACGGGCTCGAGCCGATCCTTCTGGTGGTCCACCGGCGAAACTGTTCGAGATGTCATCATTCTGCCATAACGAGATCGCCCCACCTATTCGTCGACGATGCTGAGTGTGGGCCTGTTGATCAACCCGACGCCCAAACCTTGTTGGCGGCATCGTAGGACGGCATCCCACGAACGGTATAACATCTCCCCGAATGACACGACATACCCCACGGAACCCTCGACGATCGTCTCACCCTGGCCAGGGACAAACTTGCGGTCACCATCAAAGAACCCCGTCTGTCCGTCCTCCCTGAGGATGTAAGGAACCCTGAAACGCGTGGAAAAGACAAAACAAATACCCCGTCCAAAGAGTACCTGCCACACGATGGTAATCATCTGCAATGGACATCTGAGAGACCGTTATTGGCAAAGAATGAGTTGACACCAAAGTGGCAGGTGTTGTCCGCCACCTCATCGACTGGATCGAGCGAGGAAATAAGACGATGACCACCCCTTGTTGGTGATGGCACATACTCACCTCCGGAGTGCGAGAAACGACAAAGGACATTACAGTTGTTCAATCATGCCACGGTATCTCAGAAATAACTATCTGGAGGAAAGCAGAGAATGTGAAGAAGACACCAAACTTGCCAGCGGCAGCAGCAGAGTTACCACGTCCCATGATACCGGGTGGAATGAACACTCCGGGACGTTTTCGGTGGATCACCTTGAGACTAGTCAAACCCTCCAGGCCGCCTGCTCGGGAAAAGAACTAGATTTTTCGCGATATCATATCATACACTGTCAATGACCATGACCCTCTTGGCAGCCTTCTCTTCGAAAGCTTGTCAAGTACCAAGTTGGCTGCGCCGCCAAATACTGTCTCTTTAGTGGACCCGATGTAGGGGTACGGAATGGCAGAAGGCTTGATGCTACCAAAGATACCTGTAGCGACGGGATCAGGGCGTCTGCATGGGGACAATTAGTGGCAACCTTGACGGGAATCGCGTCGTGTCCATGCGTGCTTCCTTCGATGTCTGCGACACCCGGGGCCATGGCCTCTTAGCGATTACTGGAAGAATTCTACACCGATTGTGTACAAGTACTTGACGTCCATACATACCGGCAGCAGGGTCATCATAAGTGACGACGGATACAATTGCCAGCCAAAGAGCATCGATGTCCTCAGCCCGGACAGTATGGACCTTGAGACCATGCCCCTCAAGGGTCTTTGCTACATCGGAACCCTTGAGATATTGAGAAGGGTGTCCAGCGATGGCGACGTCATTGTCATCGATCAAGAGTTTGATATTCAAGTGCTGAGCGACAGTGACACGGACAGTCTCTACATTGTTGCCTTCCTGCTGTGAACCATCAGAACCAAGACAGAAGACGGCCTTATCCCGGTGAGCGAGGGTAACACCATTCACATGTGGCGACATGTGACTGAGACGACCAGAAGGGAACTTGCCTCCGGGAGTGAGGCCGAGTGCCGGGTGGCCGGGGGGCTCAGAGCTAGCTTCAGGTTAGCGGAGGAGTTGTTCCGAACGAATGTGGCCTCCCAGAGTAGAGAGGAGGTATTGGGTCGTGACAGGGTGACCTGTGGTTCAAGAGCGTTAAACGACTCAGGGGTGGATACGATATGGACACGTGTACCAGCCTCGTCAAAGTGGATTGGGCTGATAGACTGTCACATGATATATATTGGGGCGCTCACGCAGCGAGGGCCATGGACTGTTGACCAATATCAGTGGGTGGTATAAATGAGGGTGAAATGCATACCGAAGCCGATGAAATTTTGCGCTGACTCATTGACTCTGTGGTAAGGTCGGAGAGGCAAGGCAAGGCTGGCCCACAGGATTTATCTCACGCCAGGGGCAACGTAAACTACAAAGGAAGCGGACGGTGCAAGGTAACACGAAAAAGATCGGAGGCAAATGGGCGACCCTTGTAGACGTAGAATTGGTGAAGACATGCGGTTAATCTATCTGGGCTCTAGCCAACCGGCATCAGCCGTACGCAGCCATAATTTGCTAATCCACACTTCCAGCTTTGCTGTCCATCTCGTCCTTTGGTCCCTTGCGATAGGATATACCTCAAGATTGCCCCTGTGTGTTGGCTACCTGAGGCTGAGACATCCTGCCAGTAGAGACTTGTGGGTCGTCTCGTGTCCTGGGTTTCTGTGCCCTCGACGACGTGGTGGGTTTGCAGGTTCGGTAGGACGTCTGAGGCGGATGCGGGGGGTTGGCACGGCCTAGGTACCTGTCCGCGTCGCTCATGCTGACCACTGTCCCATTCAGCCGGTGGTCTCGTTTCGACTCGTAGCGCGCGTCGCTGGTTGCACCGTCTTTTCCACACCATCTCTCATCGTTCTCGAGGCAATTTACATCGATTTCGCGCACCGTCCCTGTAGTTTTGCCTCCTGGGTCGACTTTTTCACCTCTACGTCCTCCTGGCCGTCTATCTCGACGCGGCTTGTTTTCAGCATTGTCGCGCCGCTTCGTACTGTCTTTGGAGTACTCCTGGAGGTTGCAGACACCACCTGGTATGGCCGGTTCATCGGCCGGCTCGTGCAGCTCGAGTCGACCTCCTCTGAGGGTGTCTTCTTTGACCTCTTGCTCTGACCATTCGTGCTCGCGTTCTGACGCGTTCCGTGCCTGCTTAGGTCGCGTCCTCGCGTCCTCTTCACGGTGCAGTGGTCCCGACGTGTCCATTTCGGCTTGAGTAGGCGCACCATCGAAGCTCGCGCATACCTTGCACTCCCCCTTGGGCTCGACGCTCGGGAGCCCTTTCTTGCATGCGGATCGTTTGGTTGCGTTCGTGGATAGTCAGGGTGGGTCTATGAGTCACTCAGGTACGTTTCCATCACATCCCGAGCCATTTCTTTGTTAGCCGTCGTGAATCTTGCTCATATCTTCGTGCTCCCCTTCTCCCGCTCGATCCGACATGTTGGTGTTGGAGAACCATCCCGTGCATAGTACATACCTAGTCACCTGCGCTACACTCATTAGGTTTCCTTTTTTGGGCTACTGTTACCTTAACACTGCCGCTCGTTCCCACTTCCTCCAGTCCGTGACATTCGACTGGAGGTAAGCTCACCTATATCGCTCATTACCATAATTCATTACTCACCATATGTACAGGCTAACTGCCTACTCTGTTAGCTCGTCACCCTCTTTTAGTTGGGACTCTGGAGGGCGGGGGTGTGCTTGAGAACTGGGTGGAGGCGAGAGCGCGCCAAGCACACAGGTCTGAATGACGACTCAAGAAAAGGTGATTGCCACGTCGTTGTCGGAGGGCGAGGCGCGAATGGTGAGAGATCCTGCAAGCCCCAGTCCAGGGTCTGAGAGAAGTGAAGCCCGAGCCGTGACAAAGGCGCAACCTAGCTTAGGTCAGCTCGGCCCAGGCTTCACGCCGGGCCCGGTACATCATTAAATAAATTATTATTATGCCACACTTATGTCAAATCTTGCTAGCTTTCGTGGTTTCGATTGGGGTGGATATTAAGCATCTAGAACTAACAGAGTGGCAAAGGCGGAAAAAAGTCGAGAGGAAAGACAATGCAAAGGTGAGAGGCAGGGTGGAACGATAAAGAGGTGACGAGTTGACGGCGATAACGCTGCGATTCCACAGGAGAAGGCGACCAGACATTACGATGACAAGTGGCAATGAGCTAGGGATGACACGACGGCAAGCGGCGTGATAAGGCGACGGTAAGGCAGGACTGGACAATAACGGTAGTACATACGACAAGCCAACAAAGTGGGGTGGCGAGGATGAAGGCCAAAGGTAGGATAGGACGATGAGTAAAGGCAATGGGGGACAAGGACAAGGCAGCACAGGCGAGGATAAGAGGTCGCAGAGGACAAAAAGGACAGGTGGGCGACATGAGGAAGTATGACGCATTGATGAGTGATCGCGGAGATATCATCTCGCCGTCGACATTAACGGGTTAATGGCAGTCTTCCATCGGCCCGTGATTACCCATGCTGAATGCAGAAAAAACGATGAATTTGACGAGAAATGCAGAAACATGATCCCGAAGATATACCTCGCAAGATGTTTGCAACCGTAGTCTACACGGCTGCGTTCTCCGAGTCGGGGCCTGGCGCCTCCAACGTTGGATGTTGTGTCCGCGTGGGTAATCCCGAAGCCTCAGGACAGAGTAAACCCTGGTAAATGGCTATGGTGAGTAACGGCAAGACACCCAAGAAGATGGCAGTTGCTGCGAGGGCGGGGGATTTCAAGTCGGAGGCGAGCGCAGCAGCGGCCGTGAAGGATAGGCCTAGGATGGGTATGACGTGAAGGAATGTCGAGATGGTGGGAAAATCCTAGAGGCAAGTCAGATGACTCAGATTACGGAGGTTGGGTGGTGGCTGGCCCCTTACATGAACGAAACAAGCGCTAATACCGAGATCAAGACTGATGGTATAAAGAAGGAGGGTAAGTGCGACCAGTTGTAGTGTCTTGGATCCAGAGACCACAAGAATGCTGAACGAGCAATAGTCTTAGTGCTGCACTGATAGATTTGGGATCAAACCTCACGAGATGAGAGCCATGAGCTGTCAAACCGACACACATATATATCAATCGTGGGTGGTGCCGATGAATACAGGATGCGTACAGATGTCAACGAAGATTTGCGAGTGGCCTTCAGCTCTGCGGTGATGTTAGAAAGGCAAGGATGCTGTTGTGTCGCTGGGTTGGTCTCGAGGGGGCGACGGAAACTACGAAGGAAGTAGATGATGTGGGACAACATGATCTGAGGTTTAGATGCAAACGGGTAGTTTTTCGATGGGGGAGAAGTGGGTTGTTGGGCCTGGTAAACCAGAACCTGGACTGTCTCATTATACGTGTGAGATAAACAAAGTTCGATATGAGGAGGCATCAGAGGCTCAGTGTCCGAGAATAGCAGCGACCACCCCTGGTTTGGATGACTTCTAATTGAAATGCAAGATCGCGATCGGAAGATTGGGTAACCTGAAATGAATAGTTCTCTATTTAAGCTCCAACCAATCGGCATCGCCCGCATAGTTAACCGTACAGCATGCTAATCTCCATATTATTTTCAACTCTGCTCGGTCTGCTCATCGTTCCATCATCCCATCGTTGTGTCGGCCTTCTCCAGATTACTAATCGTCCGCTCCCCTCGTCCTCCAACATGCGCAGTTTCGATCTATTTCGTCATTGTTCGCTTTTGGTCTTGCTCCAGATTTCCAACTATCTACTCTTCTCGTTTTCCAGCTTCCTTTTGTCCGTCTCCTCACTACTACCTCCGAATCGCCGACCGTCATCATATGATCCCCCTTGTTGCTGTGGCTCATTCCATCCGTCTGATCGCTGTGTCACCCCCGTCTGCGTCGTTGCTGTGTCACCCCCCTCTTGCTCCCTTATCGTGCCTTACATTATTATCGCTCTGTCCTCTTTGGTCCCACCCCTATTCTATGTCACTGTCACGCTGCCTTGCCTACTGTACCTCTCCATTGTGCCTTTCTGCCTTGTTGGGCCACCCTGTTCTCTCTCCCTCCCATCCCCAACTGTCCTATCCTGCTATCCGCATCGACTAGCGTGCACCGACTTCCACAGCGTTCGGCGTCAGTCATGACAGCTTCCGCAGAACCAATCCATCCATCCCATCCACTGTGGATGGAGTCCATGACGAGGCCACCAAAAGGCTACGACAAAGTGTTGGAAGACGCACCCCGATCATACGCTGCGCAATATGTGAGTCTATAACATGTTATCTGCGAACCTGATTGGAGATGCGAACCGACTTGGGTTCCCGCCAGTTTGTCGAGTATGGGATGGCCTGTAATGGGGACATATGAATGCGTGAGCGATCTATCCGTCCCCGACGTCCGCATGGACCCCATGTCCAGCGATTATATTGACCCGCTCTTTCGCCTACATGAATTCCGAAATCAGGGGCCAATCTACCCGAAACTCGGTCAGATACATAGCGCAGGTTGTTGCGACGTATGGGGAATCTTGCCGACATCAAACGACAACCGGATCGATCGGATTATTTGGTACAACCAGGTATGTTCCTCGTGAAATGGATACCGATGCTAAGAACTATCATCCATCGCGGAAGAGTTCCCCCCGCAGTGTGCAGGTTGACTTTTTCGAAATCAGTTGAACATTAAAAACTACACAACGATCGAAATAGTAGAGGCGACTTGCTTCCCTTCGTCTAAACCGAAGGTACTATTTTTTTTTGCCGTAGCAGCGGCTTGTTGTTGCAAATGGCAGAGAAAGCTGTTGGCAGCGCCTTCGACAGGGGCAGGGATCACTTTAATTACCAACTACACCCAACGTACCCTGGAAACCTGCAGACGTATCCCATCATATTTTCCATACCACGGGATTCGGAATTCGACTACGAAGGATGGTCCCCGCAAGAATAGATCGACCTGGATCTATTTACGTTTTTACCCCGACGGATCTAGTCAACAACATCCTTATCTCATTCGGAGCTGACTGGATTTGTGATAGGCATCCGACAAGCTTCCGAGTTGGATAGAATGTGTCTTAATTGACACGTGCCATCCCACCGCTGTTCGTCAATTTACCCGCTGTCTAGATCCTTTAGATTAAGGGGTAGCCCCATGTACGCGGCTTAGGCTGACATAACGATCCAACACACTGACCATGCTTGCTAATATTACCGTAAATTAGGCTACTTAGGGTCTGGACATCGATGAGCTCCACAAGTGTATTGACGTCAACTTGGAATGGGCATCATGCTAATACAAACACTGAACTTGAGAAGGATACATATTGTATGTACCATAGGAGAACATAGTTTGGTCTATTGACTCTCGGTTATCCCACTGTATTCATATTTCTCTCACGCTCGTATCCTGGGCAATACAATCCGAGCCAGACTCCCACACCCCGATTCGAGTCCCTCGACAATGTATAAAAGACAGATGATTTCTGTCCTCCATCTGCTCAAAAGCCCATCCGCCATGTTAAAAGACTGGCACATCTGCATTCGACCCTAGCGTGACGACATCCCGCATCACCCGCTTCCATTGCAGTCTCCGTCCGCCTAGGTGACCCGCCCCCAACACTCACTCTCCTGGAAGACCAGGCCCCTCACATTCTTCAGAATTCAATACTGAGCTGGAGGGCTCACGCACACTTTCATTGACTTCGGTATCCATCTTCTGCCTGTTGGCTTTATCCCAGACTGACACATGCGTTGACTGAAAGGTCATGGCCTTCTTCACGTAGGTCTCTAGTCTCGTGTGTGAGTGTCGTACTGACCGTTCCTCGCTCAGCATCATCGCTGTTTCCGGACCCAAGGTGTTCCAACCGGTCGCCTTCACGCTCCTCATCTACACCATTAGTCTCTGTCTCGTCACCAGCCTTTCTTTCCTCCAAGTAAGGGCATACTCCACCCGACGCCTGTAATCTAATCGGCCTTTAGGATTATCCCATCCCGTCAAAACTCCTCCATGCCATACCTCTCCTGGGCATATCCTGCATGGCTGGCGCTGCTCTCGTTTCCGACTTAACATCTCCCACTATTACCACGATTGCTCTCTTTTTGGGTTCTTTGCCACTGGTGGCCATACCCATATGCCATGGTGTGCTGCGTATTGCAACGCCCACATTGGATGTACCAGCATCAACTGCGTTGGATTCTACTCATACAACAACAGTGTGATTCTAACTTATCACTACAATTATTTAGTAAGCTAGGTCGACATATGTGCTCCATTGTATCTCCCTCGGGTTCAGCACATATACTTTATATATATTGCGAACGGGCGTCAAAGCTAGGGCATCGCGAATATTTCATGTCGATGCATCGATCCCGCTGGTACATGATTGTGATACTGTGGTGAGAGTTAGAACAACAACGGTTCGGGAGCCGAGAGTAAGGATGTGGAAATGACTGTGCCCTAGTCAGCGGCACCAAGTGTGGACCCCCAAGTTTTTTCGGAACGTGTTGAGTTCCGTGCTGATCTGGGAAAACATGCTGGAATAACCTGTGGATTAAATGAATGGTCGGATGGCTAGATTGGTCTATGAAGCCATACACCAGTGCTTTTGGTGTCCCTTCATCAGTTTAGTGTGTTCTTGTGAGTCTGCGAAGCACTTGAGTTCGTGTGAACTTGAACTACGGCAATCTATTTGATATCCGGTTAATTGGCACCGTCAGCATGTCTTGCCATACACGCTCTTCTCGCACTTGATCACATCTTGCCTCACCGCCCTGTTGCCCCTGAGCTCAGTACTGTTTGGATCCAGACACTGCAAGGGTGCTGAGCGGGCAGAAACTGTCTCCATGTTGAGATCAAAGCCTCGCAAGAAGAGGACCATGAGCTGTCTAACCGATGCACATGTCCTATATGTCGATCATGAATTAGTCCACGAATGCGGAATGCATACCGTGCGATGTCAACAAAGTCTGCACACAGCCTGTGGCTCGGTAGTGAGGTCAAGAAGCTAAGAGTGCTGCTGTGCCTGTGCTGCCAGGTTGACCTAGTCTGGGTGATTGCCGTGGATGCATGTTGGATGACATGAGGGAATCAGATACAAACCGTTCGCAGACGTAGAAGTGATGTGAGATGATAACATGTGAAAGTCCTGCGACTTGAATTTTGGTTCCCAACCAATCGGGAATAGCCTGGTGTAGCGCACCCTCGTTCTCCATCCCATCATACCTTTTTGCCACCGTGTCTTGCTCCGCCTCGCATCTGCCTCCTTCTCAGTGTTGCCAAGTGCTCTCTCCCACCTGCGTCGCCACTTTGTCATCGCCGTGCCGTTGTAGTTGTCCTACCCTGGCGTGCCACAGTCCTGTTGCCACCGTGTCTTGCCCTCTTGTCGTCGTCCTATCCTCCCCCGCCAATACCCCTCCATGCCTCATTGGTGTCCTGTTCTCAAGTTTCCGATCGCCCACCCATCCTTATTGCACTATCTGCCTCCACGTCGTTGTCGTCCCATCCTTCATTTTCATCCAAGTTTATCATATCTTTCTGTCATTCTGCCTGTCCCTTATTTTGTGTGCCTCGTCGTTGCGCCTTTCTGCCTTATTATCTTCCCTTTCCCCCGTTTAGTTCACAGCTACTGCTTATGGCCCTCGTCCCACTCTGTTTCTCGTACTTCTTCCCGCCTCCCACCTCTGGCCGTCCATCACTGCTATCCGCATGGGCTAGTATGTACTAGCTCCTCCTGCGCTCACCATCCATCCTGCCAGCTTCTGTGGATCTGGTTCATGTCTCACATCCAATGTGGTGAACTCATGGCAAAGCTATGACAAAGTGTTGGAATACGCACACCTAGGCCATATGATGCAAAGTAAGTGAAACCTCTCGATCGTACATTGTCGATGAATCTGGGCCTCTGTCGGAGAATTGAGTCGGGCCGCGTTCGGGCCAATCTCGAGTATGACATGGCCTATAATCGGGACATTTGCACATGCAAGCGATCCACCTGTCCCATCCGTCCGCACGGATTCCATTGCCATCAATTTTATCGATCTGCTCTCCCACCTCTACGAGTTCCAAAACGAGGAATCGATCTGCCTGAGGCTGGGTCAGGCACATAATGGGCTGTTGTCTTGTTCTGACGCATGGGGTGATCTTCCCATCATTGAATGACAGTCAGACTGATCATCATTTGCGACCGCATCCATTGAATTTTCCGGATTATACGATTCGATCAGAGGGCCCAGTAAGAATAGATAGTCCTTTATATGGATTTGTGCCTATCACATTTGGAGACACGAAGCTTCGGGTTGGACAGATCGTGTCTCGATTGAAGTATTGCCACGTGCTCTTCGATCGCTGTTCAAATCGATAATAAGCCTCCGCTCACTCTAGATCTTCCAGATCAAGAAGGTAGTTCCGGCTACCAGACCGATTTTCCATGCCCATTAATGGCATCATCTATGTACAATGGATGTAGTGCAAACAAAGTACAAGCACTCGGCTTGAAAATGGCGGTACCCTCAATGGGGAACATAGGAAGATGTAACCTAGACACAGTAACTGAGACAATGTATATAGCTCAATCTACGCGGATGTATTACCAGGAGAGCCCGACGTGGTCGCTTGTGTAACTGCTGTCGGCGTGACGATATGCGGTACGCCCTGGCATATGGATACAGCGACCAGCGGCAGAAATCCAAAAAGAAGGGCGACAACCGCGAGGGCAGCCGACTCAGATGTCAGGTTAGAAATGAGGACGGCACCAGCCATGCAGGATATCCCTAGCAGCGGTATTGCATGGAGGAACCTCGACATGATGGGGTGGCCCTGGAAGTAAGTGAGATCACCGAAGCTTGGGGATGCGGCGTTCTTACACGAAGGAAAGATGTGTTTATGACGAGACATAGACTGATCGTATAAATGAGGAAGGTGAGGGCGATCAATTGGAATGCCTTGGGTCCCGAGACGGCAAGGATTCTGAGTGGGTAGCAGTTAGTGCGATATCCCACACACGGGACCAAATACCTACGCGCAGAAAGTCGTGATCTTTGTGGAAGTCAGTTAGGGGCAAAGGTGATGGCGATATGATGCCTACCGAAGCCAATAAAAATGTGCGCGAGCCCTGTAGCTCAGTGTTGAGGTCTGAAAAATCTGGGGCGATTGTCGCTCGGTGAGAGTGAGCATTAGCAACGGGCTGCGTGGGCGGACAGAGACTGCAAAGGAAGCGAGTGATGCACGACGACATGGCTGGGTAAGATGCGGTAGATGCGCCTGTCTTTCAGTGTGGGGGATAAAAGAGTGGAATTGTGTGAGTGGGGACAGGGATTGTCTGTCTTATTTACATGATCTCCCACTCGGATCGCACGCTGCGGGTGGTAGTGACTTGATTTGATCACCGTCGTCCTGATCATGATCAGGCGCCGGGAATTCACACGGTCATTTTCTACTGGATGCAGCATGCATGGTGTCGAAGGCGCTCGGATTCCCAGATTTCGGTCCCATCTGCGCCACGTGCGCTCTCTGCGCTCATCAAGCGCCACACGCATTGGGGTAGAGGGGTCATCGCGACACTGGCGACCCATCAGCGATCTTCTGCGCAGCTATCGGCAAATGTCCGGTGTGGTCGTTCAGCAGCTAAATCAGTTCATCAGCCTGGCGATACCAATCAGACGAGACGTTCCTTTGTCTCAACCAGCCGCCCAGGATGCACTACTCGAATTTTTATCTGAAAGCACCAAATGATTTCTCTCCGACGTCATACCATCGCTAGCTCGCCTGCGCCCTCGTTACTCCCGACACGACGTCGCCGCGGCAATGACACGGCGGACGCGTTATCGCGACTGCCACGGCGCCGTCTTGACCCCGCCCTCTCGTCTCGGCCCCCCCCCCCTCCCGTCCCCCCCCCCCCCCACCCCCACCCTCCCCCTCCTACCTCCTGTACCGTC
>JBBPJV010000099.1:0-45932 GCA_038088915.1 Sutorius aff. eximius
GCATGTTCAACAGACGGAGGGCAGCGAAGCGGGTCAGAGGGCTCTCACTAGGGTTCCACCACGAAACTGGTAGAGTGCCAGCCTGAATAGAAACTGGCGAAAATGGGATGCGGAACCCGGGTAACGAGTCAACGGCCTGTTATCGCCATGAACATACTCTGCAACCCGAGGCTCACTTCAGAAGGACAACGTACCTTGATGCCTTGGACGAGTTTGACGACACGCGATACGACGACAAGAGCACCTAACAAGGCAATTGTCCTTGTCCATTTTGAAGCATCTAGTCGATGTTAGTGCACTGGCCAAGTCCGGGTATACAGCCACTATGGATGCTCACCAAGAGCGCCTTGTGGAGTCATCTGACCCAATACGCTCAATAAGACTGACATGGTTGCAGATACAGCGAATAGCAGTGTACACGCTCAACATGTTTTTAACTTGCACCAGGTTTGGTAACCACGGGATCATCCGGGGAACTGGGACCAAGCGGGATCACTGCGGAGAGGGCTGTGTTGATTGCCCAAGACCCTTCGGTATACATACAAGACCACTCTCAGAACGCCGCGGCATTCTAGAAGAGGTCCGGTATAGAGAACGCTGAAATTGCCCAGCCTGTAGGTATTATAGCCCATTGCACCCACCTCCTGTGTTACAAACCTCGGGCTCGTTAAATAATAGGGAAAGGGGGGAATTTAGCGGACGAACGGTGCTGAAGATTGACAAGACGACATGCGAGGTGGCAGTTCAAGTACCTCTATGACGAAATCAGAACCATCTCTATGGACGCAGAATCAAACTCCGCATGGCTTCCATTACTCAACACACCTGGTTACAGGTCCTGAATATCACTAGGACTGCCCGCCACGCAACCCGTTGAACGTCGTGAGTATGTCCTGGGTCGGTATTACATGCAACCTTGTACCAAAACAAAAAGAAAACCCCCGCCTTCCCCTTTCCCCAAAGGCCGAGGTTACACGAGGATGTCGCTTGCGGCAGGGGCGTGGCATGAATGCGGAAATTACGAGGACTGAAACGGTGAGTGGAATTTCTATCCGAGATAAGTAGTACGGGGAAGACAGCCCATGTTGTTAATTAAGAAAGCGGTACATTGATTATGCCCACTGAAACAGGGTCCGATTTGTTGCCCAAGACGGGTGACCGCAGACATAAAGTTTGATTTCGTGGGATCCAGTAGAGCGGTATCAAACTGCTGCAGAAAGATGTAGGTGACAACCATTTGGGGTCGCTCCTCGTCGTCCGCATTGGCCAATCCACCACACCTCGACAACACGCGGTCAAACGAATCGTTCCACTTCACGTGCGTGAGGGTCCGATTGCTCTGCTAACGCGGTACTGCCGGATCATGCGTGTGTTACGTTTTTGTTATCTCTCGAGGGCAACCATTTCTCACACATGATCGTAAAAGGCGGGCCCGTAAAACACGGCGAGAAAACACGGTTCCAGACCCTATTGCAGCGCTGCCTTCCTAAACAAAAGCAGGCGTCATGGACCACGCCGCGCGTCCCAGCCGAAAATAAAAAGTGAATTGGTGGCAGTGCTCACACAGCGCCCTGTGCCCGACAACGTTGGGAACGAGACTAATGCCTGAGATACATTCTCACAGACTAACAATAGCCAACACTTGTACCTGAGCGTCGCACCAATACGGCGGGCTCTAATCCGACAGTCTCGCATGTGTCACTCGCAGTCCCTGAATGCTCTTTCAAGGGAGCTTATCTGGTTGAAACAACGGTTATTTCGGAGTGTTTCGGACCTTGACCTGTTCAATGGAGCATGGGCACGGGGCACCGTATTCGAATGTGTGAAGCTGGTATAACAACAGTGGTGCACGAGGCATCATGCACCATGCACCATGATCTGCACTCTCAGACCGTTTAATGAGGCTTTAAGATATTGAAGGCGAATTCATCATGCCCGTGCGAGTACTTCTTAGTAGGGTTGAACGGAGCTACTTTATTCGTAGTTAATTTATTAATTAAATATAATACTAGCACTGCATGAAGATTAATTTATTAATCAGTCATATGGGAAAAGTCAGTCCGCTCTCCTTCTAAGCATAATTTGAGCGGTCTGGTTGGCTATAACGGCGGTACCAATGTGCAAATTCTGGGGGCGTGTCACCCCGTCCTTCAGTTTGATATCGTACGTCATCACGACGTGAGCCAACATGGTACTGAGGACGCTCGCGGCGAAAAATCGGCCGGGACTAGAACAAACCAACATGATCATCAATCCAGTGCTCTGATGGAGTGAGAGAACTTTACCATGCGTGTCTGCCGTGACCGAACACCAAGTATTCAGGGCTGGTCGAGGTGGATTGATGTTTAATGTCAACGCTATCATCAGTGCGCATTTTGGCAAATCGGAACGGATCAAACGCCTTGGCATCGTCGTAAAATTCATTGTCGCTGTGCATCAGCTGAGTGGCCATCGCGACGAATGTCCCTTTTGGTATGAACGTTCCATCAGGGAGGATGACGTCCTTCATCGCCTTTCGCACCATGTTGACTGGCATCAACAGCGATGAATACTAGTGCAAACAAGTATGCAGCGTACGTACCGAGACCAACTCCATTCATACGTTGGGTCTCTTTGATGAAGCTATCGATCTTGTGCATCTTTACCACCGACGCCTTCGACCAGCCTTCCTCCTTGATGACTGACGCCACCTCCTCGCGGAGGGGTTCGATATACTGAGGATTGGCCGCCAGATTATATAGGATATGGGTAAAACCCTGAAGAAAACCATGGTTAGGCTTCATATTCTGATCTTCGTGTTCGACCTACGATTGAGGAGGTCTAGGGCACAAACAGGCTCAGCATCAAAAATCAAGAGACTAGTAAGCACTTGCATGAATAGCAGCAAAGTTGATGGCCAATATGCGCGATGTCAAATTACTCGCGCTGCGTTGAGAGTCCTCTGATCCTTCCATGAACCAAGTCAAAAGGTCATTCTGCCAAGGGGGTGGTGAGTTGTGTCATGACTTCAATAATACCGACCCACTGGTAAATCGTCCCAAGACGCGCCGTACTCTTCAAGATGCTTCAAACGCCCTTCGATGACTGGGGTGAGATGCTTTATACCACGCCTGTTGCTTCCATGAATATTTGTGAGAAACCTTGCAACGAATCTGGTGCAACTCAGAGACCGGGTCAAAATAGTCAACTGAACGGGGCTTACGGCGCCATAAACTTGGGAAAGAGACCGATTATAGCTGCTCCCTTCATAACGTCCAATGTAAATTGTATATTGAGATTCACCCAGTCGGGATTCCGGCCTGTGAGATGCGGATTCAATGGGATTATGACGGAAGAAAGTGGAGACTTTACACAGAGGAAGACCAACGAATGCCCTGTTACTTGTCCGGCTCACAGTCTGTTGGACTGTGGCGAGCGTAGGGATACTCTTCCACTCTAATTATTCACAGCTTAGCAATGTTCTGGGCACAGCGACAATGAAATTCATCTTACCATGTCCTTTCAAGTTCAATATATCGTCAAAAGCCGTTACGATCTCATCCTTAATATCGGCATATAAAGCATTGAGATTACGATTGAGCTTCAAGCGGAGGATTGCAATATGATATGGATTATAGTGAGTATTGTGTCCTAGAGTGTGATTTGCCTTCAAAGTCTGTTGCAGCTTAGATTAGGCTGATTCTGAGGAGAGCAAACACATAGTTACATCGCCCGCAGCCACCGTGAAGTTGAATTTATCATCCCGAGATTTGCGAAATTCTTCCACATGCTGACGGCCACTTAAAACCACCATCCAGCCTGTGAAGGTCGGAATTTTGAATGCCGCGCCCTTGTACTACAATTACCGCGAGTGTCAGCACAACAACTATCTTGAGATGAAAACCCACTTTGTCGTAACCTTCCTGGACAACATCGGTGGCATTGATGAGAACCTTGATACCAACCCACCATGATCCCAGCCAAGTACTTGACCCGGCCGTTGGGATCGTGTCGAGCTGATTCCGCATTGTGAGCCAAAAATAATAGTAGTCAAGCATCTCTCGTACTCACGTTTGCACGGTCAGACAGCCTCCAAACGGCAAGCAGTGCAACAGCAACGACGAGAACTGTTATGCAACAAGTTGCACCTTGCGTGCAGGTCTGTAGCCCTGAGATTTGGAGGTGCATTGGTAAGTATTCAACGGGGTTTGTTATCCCAAGAAGTGAGGATTCAGACGGACGACCCGTGGGTTTGCGGTTGCATCTTCCTTCCGTTCCTCCGCAGTTATACTCGAGCCGAAGCAAAAAAAAAATTCTGAATTTGAATAGCAATCCACAAGACGACATCCATAGCATCTGTGAGATAGAGGCTGAGCGTTCTGCACGGCATTCTTATCAAAACTTTGCAACCGACCATTGTGAGAATGTCGGATATATATTCCAGGATGAGAACGTTGACCCGATCACCGGGGTCACGCTCACCGGACTTATAGTTGCAACCTTTGTGCAAAGGCTATTCCCCTGATAAGCGCCCACGAGGACAATGTACATTTTGACACAAAAAATGATTAACAGGTAGCCGGTAACCCGTGGGGGTAATGGATTTCACGGCTTACCGACTTGCATCGCAAGTCTGTCCAAACAGGCTCGCCGAGTGGCTTGAAACGCATCGGTTGCAGTAGCAAAGCTGGTCAGTATGCAGCGGTTGTCAGCAGATCGCATACTATATGGGACAAATCGATATTGACTTTGAAATTTGAACCCCGACATCAACTGAGGTTGAATCGTGTAGCCAGTCGCCAGCGCCAGCCTCGACCTCAACGCAGAAATTGTGCCTGGAGACGTCTTGGTTCATACTGTCGACTGTTGATTGAACCCTGGGCGAGTGTCTTGACTGCAGTAGTATGTACATAGCACAAGGAAGGTTCACACAAATACCAGGGGCCACCTGTTCCTGTGGATACACCAGATATTCTGCTGAGATTTGGAGTAAACCCAGTATCTATGCCACTGCGCGCAGGGATTCCAGACTGGGCCAGCGACTCCACCTCACAGGCTTCCTGCAGCTTTGACACCATGCGATATGGGGCTCTTCTTTCTATAGATAGTACTTAGGTACGTTCCTGCAACATTCCATGGACGTGTTGTCATGATGATGAATGGTGATGCTGGGAACGGTGTCGCCGTGTACGAAGCGGGCGCGTTCGGCACACCCTAACGGAAGGATTTCCGAGACCACGTTCCGCTCCCCCTCTGGTTCATTATAAGATGACTGAGAAACTCAGCGAACAAAGGGGCCCATATGTCAGCCCAAGACCATGAATATCATGTATGAAGATGGTTATAACAAGACCGACTGAACGTATCGGAATCTCCATCAGTTCCAATTCTCGAAACAGATCGGGATCCCGCCACCTGACTGATCAGGGCAACATACTCTTCATGTCACGAGAATCCCCCCGTTTCACGGCCTACCCGGCTGACAGGACCATAACGGGTACTTGCGCCATAAGAGCCCCTACCTCTAAATTAGTCGTGCATCTCCCGCGCCAACTGGACAGATTCCAGTGAGAACGGTGCCACTTCCAAATGAAATTAACATTTGAAAGTGCATATAGAAAGGCGCACACAATAGTTGTCACGCACGAGCACACGCCACACATTGGGTCCGAAATAGCAACGTTAATTGTCACAAGGTGCATCCATGACCGATTGATCCGCTAAGCGGCTATACTCACGGGCTTCCGCGATCGAAGTGCACCATTCTACGCGCCATAGGCAGGGTCTGCCTCACAGTCCGTTTGGCTGACGGGACCCGTAGCAAACGCTGAGGTCGTGAGTGTTCTTGTAGAAGATAGATCAGGGCACGTGCAACTTCCCGCCCCACACATATCGGGAATTAAACGCGATACCTACCAGGAGAAAGTCGACCGGATAGGAGGTGGCACCAAGCGTCGTGAATTACTTACGGTCAAGGGGTGTTTAGCTTACTCCAGGAAGATTTCGGGCGGGTTTGAAAAAACGGCAAGTACCTATGGTGAAGGTGCATACACTATCACAACGATGACCAACATCCCTCTACCAATGGAATGCGCACTTGTGATGTTGAGCGTTGGTCGTGAGCTTGCAGCGCGTAGGCGACTCGGGAGTTTGTGCCATGACGTGTTTCGGTATATTGACACATTAATCCACGAAGCCCACAGCACCGCCCACACGATCCACATTGAACCTGACTTTATCACGCGTATATCAGGCTGATGAATCTAAGGTCTTGTGGCACAGCGGCACGAGAGACTCATTAGATGTCCAAACAGGCGAATGTGTACTTGGATTTCTTGTTGCTGTTTGTGTTCGCAGACGTTGCCTCTAGGTTGTGGACCGCGGCAAGACTCATAGGGGAAACAGGCCGCTACGCTTCGTTAGAAGTCCCGGCCAGCGCGGGTTGGAGCCGTCCATCACCACAAGAATAATGTGAGCTTGTCTCACACTCGTCTTCAATGACGCTTGCCTTAATTATCCTGCAAAGAAGACGAGATTCGGTGACGGTGATGGAGCGAGGCACACTAGCACTGGCAGAAGCGGAGCGGTGTCTTCAAAGCGCTGCTCCGCTTGAAAGACCAATATCAAAGACCCCGAATCGGACGACGATGATCGGGCTGTCTGCGCTCGCAGATGAACACCAAAGATAAATTCCGTGGCGTCTTTGGCTCTCAACCAGCATAGGCCGTCAAGCACCACGGGCAGGTTATCCCTTCGCCCAAGTTGATTTCTAAATGAGACATAACTTCGGAGCAGTTTGCAAGCGGTTGGAAGATGATCAGATCCAGCTGCTAGGTCGGGTTTCCCGGGCTGTGAGTGTCACTGATAATCCCTCACGGTCTTCCTGGGCATTACCCAACTCAGTACATTGATCGACGCTGAACCCCAACTCATAATTTAAGAAAAAAAAATAGAAAGCCGTGCATGTCATCAACCCCGATTCGGACTCGCCGACATTCATCAAACCTCACTGGCATGCCTCTGGTGCACATGAGCTGGGGTTCTACTTTGTGGGACATGCATACATAGAGTCAATGATCAAAGGGCCTCCGGGAACCCACTATGGTTTCGTCTAGTGGATATGATCATCTACTATCGGAGGAAGCAGGTACTCTCAAGCTTTACAGTAGGTATGGAATATAAACAAAGATGAGTTTTCAACGGCCTCCGCTGAGACCTGTCTTCAGTATTCTATTTCTCCTGGCTTTACTTGCCAAGGGATGGTTCAAGCCGGGTGCGACAAGGACGTTTTTCGATTGATGTTTTTCACTTCTCGAGGATTCACCAAGGTGACACTATACGCACTGCAATGGCGCGCCATCAGCACGTTCTCTTCAGTCGGCTTTCTTTGAGGCCCAAGAAAACAGTTCTTGCGCTATCTTGTGGGAACGGCGCCACGTGTCAACGGCTCGTCGAATTCTCCGGCGCCAATGTTGTTGGAATTGATACAGATATCCACCTTGTTGATATTTTTCTCTGGGCAGAGTGATAATTTTACCGTTTGAACAGATTTCACGCGCGAAAATTGCCGCAGTATTATCAAGGTTCACGTTCTATGATTGCACGCGCGTGCACTCCGTTGACATTTCCAGATCCTGACAGTCCAAGATGTTCGCCAAGCACTCGAAAATTTTCCGGACCACTCCTTCGATGCTGTATTTGCCATACGAACTCGCGTATGTGAGCTGATTGCGTACCTGCCGTGACGACAGGGCATAACCTGCTACAGCGAAATGCTTCAGCCATGACGTTCTACAAACATTGACAGATTGCTCGAACCCTCTGGTAAAGTATGAAACGTCACGTCCACACGACCGTGTGGGCCCAACGTCGGGCCCAGTTCGCGATGTATGAATGGTGCTTCACCGACGCAATGACGCTTGCCAACGTGACAGCTGCACCAAACCTTGTGCGAAGTTTCCCAAGGATGGCCCACATTGATTCCGTCAGAACCATCACCGAACTCGTGGCAACCCTCAGCGCAGCCAGTTTCGTAAACGTTTCAGCCACTGACTTCGCGCTCAGTGATAGAAAAGTGCCGTGGTACTGTCCCCTTGAAAGGCACCGAGGCACTGGATCAAATTCCCCCGTCTTTCATGCTTGGCGGTATGGACAGGTACCCATCGGAGCGCTGCCGACTGCGGCGCATTTTCGGGTGCGTACCTGATGCGCTAGGATATCTACTAGTGTCTCATTTTGTTGTTGAACAAATATTTAGTCCAATGGTGCTTGTAACGGGAGAGAAGATAAAAAGTGGAAACAGTGAGATGCATCATACGACTTGGAACTAATTTTGTGATTTAAACAACGTGCCTATTCACATAAAGCAGTATGCTGTAGAAATGTCAATACTCCGAATTTTGTTGAAACTCGCGATGGAGCCTGTCTTTGGTAAGCCTTTGTATCCCCCCGATGTGACCAACACTTTTCTCGTACTCCAACTTTCACACGCAGTATTGCATTGAAAACTCACATTCACTCCCTCATCATGACTCCGAGCCCCCGAAGCACCATCGATACCCGAAAGACACCTTTCGAAGGACCACCTATTGCGTTCACGGACCTCCGAAGACCCAAAGTTCATATGACCCGTTCCGATCTCAGTGGGTGTCCGGTGACCAGTGGTTATAAGTTGTTTCAAGTACTGTATTTCTCGTACCGCTCCCCTGACGCGTGTAGATCATTCGTACCTTAAACACAAAAAAGTTCAATACACCTAATGCAGCTCCGGGCGGCGTGCCTTCGGATCAATGTTTTCCTATGTTTGGCATCCTTGCTTTGCCACCACAGGCAAGTTACGTGCCCTGTGGTTGTTTGAACGTTCAGGTGAGCTGGCGGAGCTCCTGTTCCTACAGCCACCCTGTCCCCCACTCCCGTACCTGTATCACTTTTCCACCGTCCGACTCAATTCTAGGAGACTTTTTCCTCCTCAAGGGACAGAAGACGGAGTCTGGTTGGCAACGCGCTGTCACTTATGGTGTTCTAGGGATTGATACCATACGTGGGTTACGTTTACGCTGCGCATGCAGGACCGCGATGTGAACCACCGCCGCCGACCTCGGTTCCTCTTTGTTAAGTCCGCTCTATCCAACTCGATATGGTCTGGATCGGCCAGATTCGGTCCCACTTCTCGTTTCCAGAGGGATTTGTGTGGTGTGTCGCACCGTGAGTGCCGAGGGAAGTGTGCGATCGAAGTGGGAGCAAAGAGTCCGACCAGGTACCAATGCCATGATGGGGCAAGATTTATCCAGCCGAGTATCACGCGTGCGGTGATTCCGCATGCTGGTATTACATGTAGGACCGTCTGGTGACCGATACTACAACTTTGAATTACTATCTTCGTAAAGAAGACACGGCGAAGTGCTTGCTTCCGGCTATCGGTGTTGCTGTGTATTCATCCTCGTACTCTGGTGGGTGGAGAGCCGGAGTTACTGTAAGATTAGGGATGCTGATGTGTCCGTAGCTCATTGCTTCCAAGTTTAGCGCTATAACACTGACTGTTTTTTGAGGCCATTCCCACCAATTCGATATTCTGGATTCCGGAAGATCCCGAGTCCGCGACCGCGAATTGGTCCCTTTTGTTGTGGAGTTAGATTGTCTGCTTGACACATTACCTCCGACTAATTTAGGACCTACCTGAAACAACCAAGTAAAGCCCACGAAAGCAAAAATACAACGGGACTTGACACACCACGTCACAGTTGGGAGTGCAATATGTGCACTAACACAATGCCAGCGTTTGTACACGATAGGCCATCGATTATCAAGAAATCCTCTTCCTCAGCATGATCCGGGTCGTAGGGTTAACTCTAATCAAAGTGCCAACATGAAGATTCGGCGGGCGAGTGGCGTTGTCCTCTAGTTTGACATCGTAAGAGACGACGAGATGGGCCAACATGGTATTGAGCATAGTGGCAGCGAAAAACCGACCTGGACTGTGGAAAAGCACGCACTTATACAACTAGTGCGTAACATAGGGGGAAACGCTCACCATGCGTGCCTGCCATGTCCGAATACCAAGTATTCAGGGTTAGTTGTGGAAAACTGGTGTTTGACGCCGGTGCCATCGTCGGTACGCATCTTGGCAAATCGGAAAGGATCGAACATGTCTGCAGCTTCGTAGAGTTCGTTATCACTGTGAATCAGTTGTGTAGCCATCACAACGAATGTCCCTTTCGGTATGATAGTTCCGTCAGAGAATGTGACATCCTTCACGGCCTTTCGCACCATGTTCACTAGCGAAGAGGATGCTGAGCTGCACTGTTCACGAACATACGCCCTACTCACCGAGACCAATTCCATTCATACGCTGGGTCTCTTTCATGAAGCCTTCGATTTTATGCATCTTTTCTATCGCAACCTTGGACCAGCCCTCTTCCTTAATGATCGACTCTGCCTCTTCACGAAGAGGTTGGATGTACTCAGGATTCGCAGCAAGATTATAGAGTGCGTGGGTAAAGCTCTGAAACGAATGGTAGGTGTTAAGCCTTGTATACAGGTCCAACTCACGGTTGAGGATGTCTAGGGCACGAAACAGGTGAGCATCAAAGCCGGGAGAATAAGCAACCTCTTACATGAATAGCAGCAAAACTGACGGCCAGTATGCGCGAAGTTATATTGCTTACGTTGCGCTCAGAGCTATCTGATCCATCCATCAACCAAGTCACAAGATCATTCTACCAAGGGGTGAGATAACATTCAGTCTCGAGGGGATTAACACACAGGTCCGTCTCCCCGTAATACACCATACTCTTCGAGATCCTTCCTTTGAGCCTCCACGATCGGAGAAAGATGCTTTATGCCATGCCTCGTGCTTTCATGAATATTCGTCACAAAGCGTACGACAAATCTGGCGAGAAGTCAGGGGCTATGTCAAAACAGAAATGTGGCTATAACTTACGATGCCATAAATTTGGGAAAGAAGCTAATTATAGCCGCCGCCTTGATAACGTCCAATGTAAACTGTATATTAAGATATACCCAGTCGGGATTGCGACCTAAGACATTCAGTATAGACAGACCAAAACGGAGAAAAGTGGTAACTTACACAGAGGAAGGCCAACGAACGCCCTGCCGCTGACCCTACTGATACGTTGTTGAACGGTACTAAGTGCCGGGACGCTCTGCCACTCTAATAATTCAGGGTATGGGTAAGGTGTCGGGACTAGCAATAGTGTGGGCCCAAGTTACCATGCTCCTCAAGGTTTAGCAGGTCGTCAAAAACCATGATGATCTCATCCTTGATGTCACCATACAAGGCCCCAAGATGACGATTGAGCCCCGAGCGGAGTATCGCAAGGTGGTATGGATTATAGTGAGTGTCCGCCCCAGGGTGTGCGCTGCCTGTAAAATCTATTGCAATTCACGGTCAGGCTGATCATGGGGGAGAAAAGATATAATCACATCGCTGGCAGCTTCCAGGAAGCTTAATTCGTCATCACGAAACCTACGAAATTCTTCGACATGCTGACGACAGTTGAAAACAACCATCCAATTGCAGAATTTTGAAACCTTGAATGGAGTACCCTTGTACTACTAGGATGTTAGCTTCCCAGATGTCAAGCAGTGAACACACATTGTTGTAACCCTCCTGGACAACGGCGGTCGCATTGATGAGAAACTTAAGACCAGCCCACCGAGACCCCAACCAAGTATTGGACCCGACCGTTGGAATCTTGTCGAGCTGGTCTTGGAATGTGAAACAGAAGGCCGTCGTTAAGCACATAGACTTACGTTTAGATCATTGGACGATTTGCAAGTCAGAGTAACAGCAGCGACGACACCCACCACACAATAAATCACACCTAAAACATGCTCTGGTAGTAATGGGAACTGGAATTGCATCGATGTGCAGCACGAGGATTCTTGCGTTCCAGTTACAAAGTTGAGAAACAGACGCAATGATACCGGGTACGCACTTTCTACCCGTTGCAGTTATATTCCGAACGTACTAGTCGGTCACCTTGGGATGAGAATTGCGATGGGAAGATGATCCAGGATGAAACAGCAAAATCATGATGCTTAACCCCCCGGCGAAGCTGGACCCTGTTTCCCCAGTGGTGGATCCGCCATCCAGCTAGCAGTCGGGAAGAATTTGATCGGAGCGGCGACTCAGCTGCGGTATCATCATGGGGTTGTTCGGCCTGGGATACCAGACCCAGCGATAGGTCCTAAACTTCAAATTCTCAAGCTTTGCAATAAATTGAGTAATGTGCGGGAATCGGGAATCGACAAGTAAATAAACAAAAAAGTCTGCCACTAAAATCGTAGTTGGTAGCTTGTCCGTCGCTTTGGCACCTGTGCAAGAGTGGGGTACACCGGATCACGTCTCCTAAGCGGGCCCCGTGTCAGTTCTTGAAGATTTGCCTGACTGGGGGTCCGGGCGAACTTAGCATGTTACTCGCTCAGAGTCCGGATCACAATGGATTTCATATCGGAGATACAACTTGGAAGTTGTCTAGCAAAACTTACAGGTGATCAAATACGAGTCAGTTTGAATGCAGAACTGTGTCGGGACGCCGCAGATCAACCGCGCGGGATAACCTGATAAGCTAAATGTAAAGGGATGGGGCACTTCTGCATTCAAAACAAGGAGCCCGACGGAAGGTCGCATCGGAAGGATGCGCGAAGGGCATCTAAACGTGACACACAAAGGCCAGCGAACGCGGTCTCGTGCGCCTCGTCATGATAAAAGGATACGTTATGAGCGATTTCGTGCGCAAAGATTAAGTACCTTCGGCGGTTCCGAAGGAACGATCAAGGTACTAAGTATTGTGTCGGAGATGAGGTGGCGGAAATGAACTTACCAATCTATGATGACCTTCTTCTTGTCAGCGCGTTTTGCGTGGTCTGGCGGTTAAACTGAGTCTTTCGGTAAGCAAAAAATCAACTTAACCACGTACGGTATTTGTGGTAATGCGCCAGGTTGAGATAGATGTGGCCTGGTCCGTGATTAAAAGCCATAAGACCACGGTCTCTGTCCTTCCAAAAGATGCAGCATGTCTTCTGGGGATTCATCTCGAATACCCCGGCCAAACGTCTGACAAGCTCTACGAACTTCTCCACTACGACCCCGAGTTCCTCGGGATATTGTGATTTTTCTTGCAAAATTCGCGTTGAGCCTATTACCTTCCACACAATATGCGTTAGTGAGCACTCACTTGCCTTGAAAAACGCAATGTCGTGCTTCCTGTAGCATCCTGCGGGACAACTATGAGTTACTTTGTCGGAGAAGACGAATAGCGCTCACCATCCTGTTCAAGTTCCGTTTCAATTTGCTTGCAACGGATCTCCTTCCTCTTGAACCCAATCAGCGGCTCCCTAGCCCGAAGCGACTTCCGAGGGATCTCGGATGAAGGGGCTTCTTGCGGAGTGAAATGAATCGCTCTTTTGGTCAATTCGACGGGGTCTTGGGATGCTGCGTCAAGTCGGGTTTTGTGGGGGAAGAAATTGGGCACACCAAGTTTCAAACCGGCCTGGTTTCCTTGGCTTTTCTGCGAGAACCACCTCTTCAATACATCCCTCGAGGTACGTGCTACAGAGGTGGCGGGAGCGGAGGTTGTGGACGGAGAATTGTCCAAGATCGTAGGTTGTCCAACTTTGTGGAGACCAAGTCAGTAATTTCGATGTTAATAGATAGCAGAAACCACCTTCGCACGTCTTCTGCAGTGGATCGTTGACGACACTTGCGGTCATCTCCGTTCTGTCTGAAATTTGGATACCTCCCTGAGTGTACCAGCGAGGAAAGCGAAGAATCTCACCACTGTATGTTATGCGACTATCCTTATCCTTTAGAAGCAACTTCATCGCTAATACATCTCTTCGTGAATAGGTTTTGAGCAGTTTTCGGCAAAGTGCGGTGGCAACGCTAAGAAGCTCACTCAGTGACCTGGAAAGGATTGGACCGATACGCATGTACGCACTCAGTATACATGTCCTTGTGCTCCCCGACAACCCAAAGGGTTGTTGACTCGCCCACATCCTCCTTAAACCCGGCGGCAACTCCCCGAAAGACGGAAGGAGGTATATTCTCTGAGACGATGCCAAGCGAAGAGTCGAGTTCTTTCTTCAGAGTTAGTTTCGGGCACGTTTTCACCGAGAGCCTACAAGTTAAGGTATCGGATTGCCACCTTTCTTCCTGGTCACCCTCCCTAAAGGCACTGATACATTGTAGAATGTCGCCGGGGCTAAGTGGCGGGACCGTAGCTTCGGTGCCCTCAGGGTAAACATTGTATGTTATGCAGCTGTCTAATGGTTTCGATCCGAGTTTCTCGTATAGTGCTGTTGCATAGGATAACTCGGTAGTTTCGAGAGCGCGGAAGATACTAACTTGAAAGACTTACATTTGAGACCGTCTGGAGCCATAAAAACGGAACGATGAAAGTCGGAGAGGTTCTCCTTATCACCACCTATCAAGATTTCGTATCCGTGTCTCAGCTCATACTCCGGAGAAGAGCCATCTGGTTTGCGTTGCCCGAGCAGAACAGGTGACGAACACATTGCTTGTTGTAGTCCTTCGCAAAACGAGTCGAAATCCCTGGCGATATCTCGAAGGTCACTCTCATAACTAATTGAGTGTGAGCACGTTCGAGACGTCCGAGACTGTCAGCAATAAATTCACACACACCAATTGACACCCGCCCTGCGCAGAAATCCCTCAGGACAGTTCACCATCGCCCATGCGATATCTGATGCTTTGGGTGGCTCCGTTTTGGCAATGCGGGCGAGAGGAGAAGTGTTCCCGTGTTCACCAAATTCAATGAATGGCAAAACACGAACCAAGTGGGGCTTATGCTGGGGAAGTGACGACATAGCGAAGCAATCCTTCAGGCATTTGTGAGAAATAGGTGGCAGGTCAGGTCGAGTGAGGTAGGTCTCGAACGGGATAAACGGGACTTCTTCGAGCTCCTTGGATTGATTCCAGTTAAACTCTGTGACAACTATCATTTTGGTATGATTTTTTGGGCGAAAACCGCACGAACTCACGGCTTATGCACTGCGAGAGTTGCTTAAACCATTTGCAAGCCGTCTCCATATTTTCCACTTTGTTCTTTAGTGACTTAATCACTGTGTCAGGTCGAGGATGTTCCTCAACCCCGAGTGCATCCGCATAATTCCCCAGCGGACCGGATATTATATGAAAGCCCAGTTCCTCCCAGCTAGAAGAAGAGACCACCTAAGAAGACAATCAGCTCTTGAACGATCTGAGGAGTAGTAGATTCATCCTGTCTACCTCGCTCAGATGTGCCAGCGTCCCACCTTTCGTAGGGATCAAAGCAACATCGGACCTCTTAGCCTCTTCACCATACTTTTTGCCGTTCTCCTGAAGACACTGACTAGCAAAGTCAACCTTTGCACTGTCCGAAGAGTCCAGCCATCTATCAATCTCTTCGAGTGGAGGGTATACCCTAAATTCTAACCTGTCCAGGAGATCTGTACTAACGCTGTTTGTAGGGCCTAGGTCGAGAATTGGAAGACCAAGGCCACGAAGCTTATCACCTAGCCTGTCCGGTCGATGCACTGCCGTCATGGGCTGTTTACCGTGACTTTCAGAGTCGAAGACTTTCCTGCTCTTCAGGTCTTTCAACTGTTGATCCGATAGAGGTTCCTTTACTACCATACTTGCGAGGTATGGTATAAAGCGATCATTCGTGTGAGCTGTGGACGTCTCCAGGCTGATAGTGGAGTCGTTAAATTCCCCTCAATGAGTAACTAGCATTTATCATACCGATCAAGCAATCCGTCCCACTCTAACCTTGGACACACTCCGAGACGTTCATACACACGATCCGTTAATATCCGGTCGTCGGCAACAGGGACGTCATCCCAAATACCGGCAATTCGCAGGTATGAGTCACCTGGCTTCTTGAACCCACGATTTGTGCTTATACACTCGAATTGCGCCAAAAGATCCGCGGCCTGGTTCCAGTTTTGTGATGATGTGGTCGCCAGTGGGATGCCATGGGGCCCAGCGAGGGCGGTAAGAACACGGTTATCGACTGCCTTTTTCGGGCCCACATGGTCACGTTTACAGATGAGTTCTAGCCAACTGACAGGATCCAATAATTTCCATCCGAACAGGTCAAGATAGCTGGCGTAGTTCCGTGCGCTGGGAAGGTAGATAGTGTCCGGAGGGAGAAGATCCCTATGATAAGTGAGTTGCGTGTATCGATTGATGCACTTAAGTTCGATAACCTCGCCATCTTCACATCGGAGCTGGCCATTACGACGGAGCCTCTTGAAGAAGTTCTTTTTTGCGCCTTCGTTTGCTTCAACTAACCCCTTGGTTGTTGCATTCTCCCACCATTGGAAAAACGCTTCCATGCCTTCCTCGGACAAGGTGCAAGATAAAAACTCGCTCTCCATGTCTTCGTCGGTGGTCTCGGGAATGTTCCACTGGTCCTCGATGAGTTCTCGCTGCGCTTCCGAGAGTTCACGATGCAGATAAGGAGTGTTCCTGAGGATAGAATATAACTCCTCGTCGTATTTCCTGACCAGCGAAACGTCTGAAATCCCCGAGCTGGATAACACGCTCTGTTTTGGCAAAGAGAGGAACCCAGATTTGAGAGGAAGAGTTGTTCTACTTGTCGGAAATCTGTCGAACTCAAACATATTCATGGCGTACAGCGCCATTTCTTTTAGTTCGGCAGGCTCTAGTTGGCGAGCGGTCTTCATTTGTTGCTCGTAAATAGCTCGCGCCAGCCGTCCTGCGGTATTTAAAAGCGATTCGTTCCATTCTGTCAATACCACATTAACAAGTCATACAATGCGGAAGCACTGCCACATACTATCAACCTGACTATTGCTGGCAGGAAATCAACTGCACAGCCCAATGAAACAGAACGGAAGACTTACTTCAAGCGAACCGAGCTACGTACCACATCTGGAACAATGTGCTTATTTGCAACGTGTAATCCTATGCCTGTGGTCTCTTTGGTACTTTGTCCCTGAAGATGTATGGGGTAAACGGAGATTATTAAGAACCAAAACCGCCTACTATGAAGATACGTCCACTGGTTTGGGGCTTCGTTAGCGGGTCAAAGAAGAGCCAGAGACGCACCCACCTTTTCTTTTGCGGGAGAATCCCATCTACGCCATCGAAGAGGTGCCACAATGAATTTTCCTCCGAGGCCTTTCGCTGTTCAGCGCTAAACTGCAACAAGAAATAGGATCATACTGGTTACACTGTAATGAATACGTACGTATACGGCTTTGCATGAGAAGGCATCTGGAAGACCCTTTACCATCGACTTCACTCCATCCTTCATCTCCACTGGTGGATGCGCCACTATTTGTGCGGTGTAGAGGCAATAAGTAGCCTCAAATGTCTGCTTCCTTTCCTTCTCGTTTGGTTGGGGTGTAACAGTCAGGTTCAGTGATTGAGGTGATACTGCAAAATCTTTCACACGGACAGTCTTTCCCTTCGGGCGAGCTCTTTGTTCGGCATAGAAGGCCTTCCCTATGGCGTGGACGGAAACCACTTGTGCTGTACAGGGACCCTTAAAAATGAACAAAGAAGTGAAACGAATCACGTACTAGCGCAGTCGATGGATTGGATGCTCATTATTCCTGAATCCGAGTCGGTCCCCTGGACTTCAATCGGTGCAACAGATCCCAGGCTTCTCTGGATGAACAAAATCTTCTGATTGGCAAGGAATACAGAAATCATGTTGACCTTTTCCAAGAAAGTTATCGAGGAGATTAGGAATCTTGCTAAATCAGCCAAATTTGGCAAGCGCTCCTTCAAGCCTTTCTTCAAGGGAAGTTCAACTGATGTCCACTCATCAGTTTGACATGGCTCTCGTTTCACGCAAAGCTGAAAATCAATGGTTTCAGCGGTTTCCTATTACCATGATTATACCAACCTTGTCCTCGAGCTCTTGGCACAATTTCAGACATTGACCTAAAAGCTATCTCATTGACCATGATTAAGACCAACGGGGGAAAGACATGCCCTTAGACTTCAGGACGGGTTGATCACATGCGCCCAAAACGGTATAAAATCCTTGCAATGTGGTTGAAGTTCTTAGCGCTCGAAGAGAAAGTCAACCTGCTCACCGACCCCAAAGGTGCCGACTTTCCCCGGATCATCATTTCCGCTGGCTGTCAAGAATGAGGATAACCGATTGAATAATGTTTGCCAATACTACCACATTACCTATCATGCAGAGCCTCTCCCACTGGTCTTCATCAACAAGACCATGACCACTGTCCCTGATAATCCACTTGTTCACCTGAAAAACAAAACAAAAAACATGAGCAACGCTTCACCACTTGGAGCGCCACCACGAAATCGACTCGCATTGATATTATCCGGGGTCGTATCACGATGCTCGTTGTTGTCGCCAGCCATGAAGTGGATTTCTACCTTTTCTGCATCGGCGTCATCCGCGTTTTGGATCAACTCCCGGAACACTAATGACTTGAATTAGCAGAATATCTCGCGGAGACCTTACAGTAGCAAACCGTCAAATGGTCCCGAGTAGTCAGACAGGATCTTCTTCACCAGTGCTGGCTGATTAACGCCGACTTCCTTCCATCCCTACACAAATAACGTTTAGCTAAACTTGATCCAAGCTCGCGTCGCCCGGAGGTGCGTACCGTTTCTTTCATCGTAGAGTAAGCTCTCTGCTTGAATTAACTGGCCGTCAGTGGAAAAAGAACGGGCGCTCAAACCGGTAGGTCCTTCGAGCAAAAATAACGCTGGCGCCTCGGCACAAAATTTACTCTCAGCTCGGTAGCCCAGGAAGCCCCCTACGTGATTAGAAACGTGTTGATGGAGACTGGGCAGTGACCATAATGGGATGAGTGTAACGGCATTGTTTACCAGGACACATTCTCGCGAGCGGCTCTGGTCTTACAGCGCCTTTAGAACTCCCCAGGACAAGATGGACACCACAAATGGCATCACCACAGTAGTTGGTGTTATTCTAGCCTCAGGAAGGGTACTTTCAGCAGCAACCGACCACGTCAAGCAAGCATATGATACAGAAGATTCCATCCAGCTTCACAATGACCTGAGACATATTTTATATGTCTCCAACGTCTTTCTTGATATACTCTATTCATCCGCGAGTGCCAGTGGATCCCTTCATCAGTGGTTTGACAACAAGTACCCTCAAAGATGCTTGAATGCCTTGTCAGAGATGGAGGGTTTGATTTCGAGAGGCAACACTTCTGGGACGGCGGATGGAATCCACGGTACAATTGACTACTTCAACCATCATCGGGAACTCTTTCAAAACTTGCTTGACGAACCTATGTAAGTTGCAATCCTGTACTCGTTTGAATTCGATTGTGTATGAACGGATATTGCAGAATCGACATTGATGATCCAGATCCGATTCAAGTGAGTTTTGCGAGTCTGTGATATGCATCTTTAATCGAAACAAAACTACAAACAGCCAGGAAATATTAAAGTACGCCCTAAGACGAAACCACGCTACAAGTTTCAAGACTGCGATGTCAGTACATTATGATCTGCTGCTACGTGTCCGTACCAAGTCCTCCAACAGGAGCCGAGCATTGATTCTAATGACGCAGATGTCAACTGTTCAGACCCACAGCCGCCCAACCTTGACTCATACTCCGTTCACAAGGAAGAGCAACCTGACCCGGCCAAGGTGAATTAAACCTTACTTGTCTCTTGTCCCTTTCTCATGACTTGTTCTGGAATCGGATATTTTAGACGGATGTTTCTGTTGCAGAACTATCTCCTGATGAGGTTCGCGCACCCTGTGGCGCTCTCGCGTCCTCTGTAACTGACGCTGTCTGCAACAGCCAACCGTGCCGCCTCAAAACGATGGTAACACGGAACTACCCCGCCCGAAGGAATCTCCATCTGAGAAAAGAAAAGCTCCTCGTTTGGACAAGCGTGTACGGAATAAAATAGCGAAGAAATTCAAATATTTTCAACGCCTGCGACGAAACGGCATTGCACCCGCTGACTGTCCTCGGCAGATGGAGAGAGTGGAGATGACAACTAGGACTGATCTAGAGACCGTAGCGCCAGCTAGGGTAAAAGAAGTGAGCCTCTCATCATCTATGTGGGTGCATATTCTGACGATGACTGTAGACGACTGTGGGGGAAACGGGAAATGTCCCCAGAAATGAAACTCCATCCATCTCTAGCCATGAGCGAGGATCAGAAGTTGCAGTGTCAAACACGGAGGCACCACAAAGGTCCCAGGGCAACCGATTGCAGCCATCTGGTTCTCACTCGTCAGGGTGCTGCTCAGCCTTCTCCAGTCTACTTGGACACCAATAAGGGTACGGTCGGGTTGGCTAAGCGCATGGTGTCATACTAGTATAAATTTATTCGCTACGTTCACCGTCTACAATGAAATAGGAAAGTATGCAATGTCGGATTATTTCTAACACTACAGTCCGGATTCTGATGAGTATTAACTAGTCACCTGGAGAGAATGAAGCTAGCGTTACAAGGCTCAGTGCACCGAGCGAGACGAGAGTAAGACATGTTACACCAAGTATCACGATGGCGGTGAGATGGCTCGGGCTGAACATCTGGCATGCTAGAGCGACGAAGAAAAGCATGACACTGAACGCAAAGTGATGAGATGTAAATGAGTAGTACCAAAGAGACTTACGACCAGATTGGTAAAGCCATAGGCAGGCTATGTGTGATAACAAGCAGGGGTATTCTCCCTTTCCCGTTCAAGTTTTGCAGAGCGTTGGCCTTCAAGAAGCAACCACGTAAGAATCAATATGCGTGCAACTAGAGATGACACACCGCGACGCCAGCCAGCGTAAGCCCCGGATCGCTATACACCTTCAACAGTACAAACGATATGGCGATCGAGGCAAGCGTTGTGAGTGCTGAACAGTAGAGGACGATTTGCGACGGAGTCGAGGGAAATGTCGATGCGTTGACTACCCCCGGCACTGCAAGAAAGGTAAAGTTCGCGGCCAGCATCACTATTGACTGCTCAGTGTGAGAAAATATATGGAATCCAGAGAAGAGACGCTTACAAAGATAGTGTACCAGCTCAACTCGTTTGTCATCCTCGTCACAAACTCTTTCCAATGTGGGTGAATAACGATGTGATCAGCCCAAACGCGCCGCAACCGGCGTGCATGTTCCTTGAGTGACCAAAACAGCAAGATGTTTACGACCTTGAATACTAGCCGATCTTCCCAGTGGTAATCTTCCCCAAAGATGTGCACGCCTGCATCCACGCGTGCACATTCTTGTCCGTGGAAGTTCACAAATTTGTTGCCAGCTGGTCGATCAGTCCAAGTTAATCTAGCGTACAAGGGTAAAAAGGTAGAATGCTTGCCAAAAATGGACATCAATCGTGCTTCCGGAAAATTAAGTGGTATGTTTCAAAGACAAGGTGTGGTCATACCAAGAACCCATACACTGTACTCGTTCTGAGAATCCAAACCATCTATAGTTGTAATTGGATCTCGATAAAGAATATCTGTATCAGAGATGCTTACCTGGCAACGACTCTACAAGGTTGAGTACGGAATTCAATCCTTCTTGTGTGAAGGGGCTGAGCGATGTATCCGACGTAAGCACGTCTGAGCGTTAGGCATGAAACGGCGAGAAACGGATATACCATTCACATAGCACACTCACCCGCTCTGGCATAATTTACCATTCCTTTTAGCTCGTTGTAGATTTCTTTCGGAAAGCGGCGATTGTGAGGGTAGTATTGGCAATGAGACCTGGAAGAGCATGGCTCGAAGTAGTTACTAGTCGATACGAAAATTAATGACCACTCGGTGACCGTATGATGAGGAAACCTACCTCAGACATGCAGAAGTTAGATTACCAATAGCACTCTTCAAGAAGATGCTCTGGACAACATATGAGAAGTGAGCTGCCAAGGGTTAGAAAACCCACTCATTTGGCTTGGTTGGGTTACCCCTTTGAATGTCTTTTGAAACAGCCTCCCTATCTTTACATTAGTAAGCCAGAAAATGCGACGATTCGCGTGGTCGACGAAGTAGTAATAACATGTCTGTCGAGTGGTATCAGTCGAGATCACATTCAGGACAAGTTCCGTGTTATCGTCCAAGAGATTCTGTTGGGTCGCTTCGTAAATGAGATGACTTGCAGAGGACGCAATGTCATCCCCAAGCCCATTTTCCTCCGTGATGTATGTATCAGTAAAGACCCGCTGGAGAAGGTCAACGGAAGGACGAAAGGGGAGAATAGATAAACTGTACCAGTTCCATGTGACAAAAGAAGACATTCCCTTCCGGATGAGCGAATCGTTGCCAGCCCGGCGGCGGCGGCAACTCCCTACAGTTCGTCGGGCAGTTAGTTCGAGGATAGTTCATTTCAAATGAGGAGCATACATGAGGTTATCCCTTCCAGCAGGGATTCGGAAGTTGGCGAATTCCCTGGGTCGCGGCCCTGTTGTGAATAACGAACGAAATGTCTACGACGACCATACCCGTCGTTTTTACGCTCAGCATATCGTGTTGCTCCATCGGCAACTCCTGGTTGGACATTCCAAGTAGGTCTAGGCCTCTCCGATGGTCCAAACTGGGCGGCAATTGCTAGCCGTGGACTGAGCATGCTGTCAGTTGGACCTGCGGTAGTAAGAGTTTGGGAAGAAAGGGGGGATTTCAATTCTGGGAGTTCGATCACAACATGGCGGTTGATTGCTGGGATGTGGCTACCATCCGAACATGGCCTGAGGATTCGAACCGGAGAACCTGTGAAAAGTATCGTTTTGAGCCGTCGGAGTACGTGGCAAAGTGATACAATCCGTCTGAAGACCGAGATGCAGCTATTGGAAAAGAATATGCGTAGCTTGATAGACAAAGAAAGCAGAGTTCTAAGGCGGTACAGTGAACACCAGATCAACATGCTGGGACGGGGGGATGTTGGAACTGGTGGTCACCAGTCAGGTTTGTCTCCTTTTGGAAGTCAGCCTCGGCCTTGGCCAGGCTCTCTTGTCAAGGCTAATACGAGATGTGAATGTTCTTGGGGGAAGGAACTTCTTATATTCCCTTATGCTACAGATCACTCTAATATGCTGTAGCAATTATATAGATATGATTATCCTATTGATTATCCTATACTATTGAGTTGATTTAGGTGCAGCAGAGTGTGGCTTGCCTATGCTTGAGTACTCAACAGGCTCTCCTAGCAGAGTTGGAGTCTCACGAGTTCAGGGTTCTCGGGTTCTTTTGAACGCTTTACTTGGTACCGCTATTGAACGTGATCGTGCCAATCGTGCCATCGCTTGGAGGAGTGGAGTTGGAACCAGCCAAACCCGGGCGCGCGTTGTGACATCACATGGGATCACGACAGCCTGGGGGTGGTGTAGTATTCGCCGCAAAACAAAGAGAAGATCGCTACAGTGTGCTAGACGACGACGTGGGGATGCGATGGAAAAGGACGAAAAACATGTGGCGAGGTGGGTGCCACAAACGATATCACAATGCTGGAGTATGATAGGGTGTGTCAGAATAATTGATAAGTTACTAGCGTGTGACATGTGTCGGGTGCAGAATGGATGAGAAACTCTGTCGGAGGTGATGTGGACTGGCACAACGGGGAGCAGCAGTGCTGCCGAAGGCGCTGCGGCTGCGTTCTTGTTGACATAGCCACGTGGCTCGTTGAACTGAAAACTGGCGGCGAAGACCTAGGCAGTGACCTGCACAGCGGGAGCGCACGCCACGCCGTGATCCCCGTTGAGTGTGGTATCGGCGCGGGTGGTTCGTACCCGCCCGCCCGGCTTGCCATTCTTGCTTGTACGGCCCACGATTTCGCCGCGCGGAGCCGTTGCCTCTGGATCTCGTCAAATTAAGGCTTGAAGCCACAGTTCCCGGAAAGAAGGCGGCTCCGTCTCGGTTATGTCCTCTTGGAGTCGAAATCGATCAGTTCCGAGTCGGGGTCAGCAGAGAGCCTATCACACACTTGTGGAACACCTCAGCGATGACCTGCCGCATCTTTCGCTTTGATGCAGTGAACTCTTTCACGTAGCCCGTGTTCGTGTCGGGATGCTCCCACTGGCTGACTGCCTCCCACCAGGTGTCCTTTCCCTTTTTCCTCAGGATGGGTACGGTTACGCCAGGGATCGGCATAGCCTTTCTTGCTGTGCCGGTAGACGGTTTTGACCACGGGGCCACTTGGGGGATGGCAGCTACAGTGGCTGAGAGACCAAGGGACGGTGCATCAGAGTTGGGCAGGGACGGAAGTCATAGGGCTGATGGTGCTTGCAACATAATAGGCGGGGTCGTCATACTGGTGGTGGCAGGGAGTAGGTGCAAGCCGCTCAATTGTGAATCGGATGGATGGGATTGCATGGGGTTGGGCGAGGGTGATGCACTTGGGTTCGACGGCCAGCTGGGTGACTGGCACGTTTTTCACTAGACTGTGCATGTCTGACTTGAAATGCCTGTTGGCATTGAACCATCCACAGGATGACGGCGAGAAGTGGAGGGTTAGCCTATCATGGGGGTAGCGAGAGCTTGGCAACGACAATCACTTGGCACCTACTTCGACAACGAGCTTTGGGCGAGGGTAGTCTTGACATGCCGGAAGCACGTGCTTCATGCTAAGCTCGAGAAGGGACTGTCTTCGAGCAACCGGTCGTAGAGCCTAACATGTTCGTGAGTATGTCGCGTGTGTCATCAAGACGAAGCAACGAACCTGCCAAAGATTCTCAATCCCCACGCTGGTGGGTGGTTAGGGCACAATGGCCCCTCTAGGGCGCCACGGCCTGATTGGGCAACATGTAACAGGCCCCTGCGTGCGATGCTCGTCACATCAAGCCAGCAGCAGAATGATCATCCTGACTATCAGCACTGTTCGAGTTGTCAGACACTCATCCAATCAAACTCTGAGTTGGCATTGGTCCTGTATCACTGTCCATTTGATGGAACTCAACTCAGTGTATCAATAAGGAGCGACAGCCGACCAGTGGGGGCAGGGTGAGACGGGAGGCAGGACGGCGGCCACAATAAGGTGGCCTGGTGGGCCAGCAAGCAAAATGGTGCAAATCACTATCTAGCCCTCTTTGTGGGCCTTGCCCTGGGCCAGAGTCGGTCAACGGGTGAAGGGCATGCATTGTGGGCGGCGGGTCGAGTATACAAAAGGGCAAGCATGTGCCAGAGACCAAGCCACCTCGCACGAGTGACCTGGGTGAGTGTACACTGTATAGGCTGTGGGGTCAAGCACGCCAGGGTGAAACGGACACGGAGTACACACAGTACATACAGTAGGCCCCAGCCGGGAGAGAGTGGAGCGTAGGGCAGGTTTGGAAAACGTGCTCTTGTGTGCTGCAGGATGCTTGGTACATGGCCGGATCATTGACGCCGAGCGCGGATCTCCAGCGTATCAGGCCGTCGCACCAACGCTCTTGTGTGGCCCGGCGAGTGAACGGACGGGCGGTCGCGGGTGTACAGAGGCTGGTGCAGCTGCTAGCGAGCAATTCAGAGTCGCTGTCTCGTGGGGCGGGTGCATTGGCATAGAGGGAACGAATGACCTTGCATTATATTGAGCCGTGTTGCAATGCCGTCGAAGTTCAGATCTCAGAATCGATTGGAATATGCTGACTTGCCTAATCGGGCGGATTGTTTCGGGATCCCGCCGGCTTGCCCAAACGTCAGAGTGTACACGTGATCGCACGTGATCGTAAAACCCCGGCCCGTAAAACACGGCGAGAAAACACGGTTGTAAGTGTGAGGATGTAGTCGACCAGGAAAAAGGGGCGCGCGAGTATCGAGTGATCAAGCTACATACTAATCAGCACGAGTAGGTACGGATTAAATCGATGGCTCACGTCAGCCGTGCGCTTGCAACGGACTGGGGTGCTCGACAATACCACAAGGATCTTACTGTACACACGAAATAAACTGAATAGATCCGAAAAGTGGTGAACAATCCTGAAAGAATGATCGGGCGGAATAGAATGCTACGTGAGTGGAACAATATGATTGTATGAAAAGAGAAAGGTACGCGATACTGATATGGGATGTTCGTAGGGTGCGCTACGCCCGAAGAATGGTGGCGCGTCGGGACCACGTGTGCGCCAGTGATCGATTGGGCCGGTCGCGGTCGTGGCTGTGCCTGCGCTTACTAATCCAACAATAAGAGCCTGTATGAGGCAGACGATGACTATGGATAACAGAAGGGACAGGGACTAATTGATTGGCATGGTATAGGAACAGGAGAGAAGGAGAAAACTCGACAGATTATCAACCGCCCCTCGTGAAAAACCACAATGTCAGGCAGCTCAACGCACCAAAGTATGCGAGAACGAAGTATGCAATGCTGTAGATGATGCTGACAGCTAGGTATACTTGGCTGAAAATGTGGCAGGCCAGAGCGATGAAAAGAAGGAAGATCCTGAAGAAGGGGTGACTATCCAGACTGAGTAGGAGGATGAAAACTTACGACCAGGATAGCAAGGCCATCGGCAGGCTGTGTGTGATCGCAAGACAAGGGAGTCTCATATTGTCGCTTACGCAGCGTAGGGCATTCGCCTGTTAACGAATGTGTCAGGATCGTACTTGAATTCGACCTATGGCTGCAAGAGACACACTGCAGTGGTGGGTACGTTAAATTTCGGGTTCGCATACACATTCAATAACGCGAATGACAGCACAATCGAGGTGAGGGTCGTAAGTGCTGAACCGTAAATAATGACTTGCGGTGGGGGTGTCAGACCTGGTACAGCAAGGAAAGCCAGGTCGGCGGTAAGTATCACCGTGGACTGCTCAATTGTAAGATAGGACAAGACTGGAAGGTGAACAAATCTTACAAAGATCGTGTACCGGCTCAGCTCATTCGTCACTCTAGCCACAAAGTCCTTCCAACGTGGCTGAATGATGATGTGATCGGCCCACACACGCCGCAACCGGAGGGCATGTGCATTGAGTGACCCAAAAAACAAGATGTTCATGGCCATGAAAACCGGCTGGTCCTCCCAGTGATCTTCTTCCCCAAAGACGTACACATCTGCATCCATGCGTGCACAAGCTTGTCCATGGAAATTTACAAACTTGTGAAGAGCTAGTTTGTCGATCAACCTCACGAGCGGGCAGTCGTGGTAGGAGAGGTGCTTACCGAAAGTATACATTAATCGTGCTTTCCAGACAATCTGAGCGCTATATAATGATGTGTGGGCACCAGTACTTACCGATGACGCACACATTGTACTCATCAGGCACTTTCGCATAATCTACACAAAATTCAAATTCAGTGCTTAGGTTTCAACGCAGGTATCAAATGACATTCCTGACGATGAATTCACAATATCCAACAGTGAATTCAGGTCTTCTTGTGCGAATGGACTTAGAGATGTATCGGAGGTTATTAGGTCTGGTCAATGAAAAGAGACATAGGTATGGAAGCATATGATTTGCATAGTTGCACACACCAGTCTTGGCATGACTCAACATTCCTCTCAGCTCACGAATTATCCCCGTGGGAATTCGACGATTGTGAGGGTAGAACTCACAGTGAGCCCTAGAACAACAGGACTTGAGACAACGACTGTTTCAATGTTGAACTTTAATCATCATCTGGTGATGGGGTAAAGGTGAGACTTGCCTGAGGTATGCAGAGAGGTCTTCACCAATAGTATTTCTCCAGAAGGTGGTCTTCTCATGTGTCAGATGGAAATCCGAAAGGCAAATAACTAATCAACGTACTGATCTGGTTCTGTTTATCAACCCCTTTGAATGGTTTTGGAAACAATTTCGTGAAATTCACAACCTCAGGCCAAAAGAGACGACGGTTGGCATGATCGACGAAGTAATAGTAGCACGTCAATTTTCCACCCTCGCTCTTGACTACATTCAGCACGAGCTCTGTACGCAGATCGGTGTTTGTGAATCCAACTGCTCTATCAGTCAGCTCGTTTGCCTTCGACAAGATTTGATCAGCAAGTTCAACATCTTCTTGCGCGAGGTATGTGTCGGTGAAGACATGCTGGGACACAATCACAATGTAAGCGTAGCGATGGCTATCATGAACCGTACCAGCTTCTCATGATAAAATATGACATTTCCTTCTGGATGGACAAGCCGTTCCCATCCCGGTGGTGGCAATTCCCTATATTCCGCATTAGACCATTGCGACCAAGACGAAACAAAAACTTGAAGCATACATAAGAAGCTCCTTTCCAGCTTTGATGCGAAATTTACCAAAATTTCTTAGTTTCAATGTGAATGTCGAATCTAACGGGTTGTTACTGATGCTACATACCCATCGTTTTTGCGCTTGGCATACCGTGTGTCTCCGTCAGCGAGCCCAGGCATAACATCCCATCCAGGTTGCGTTGAAGGCTTATCCAAGTTGGCAGCAGCCTGTGGCCCAGCCGGTGAGAGCGAAATAGCTAAATCGTGGGCTGGATTTGGCGTAGTAGGATTATTACTGGGAGGAACAGGAGGGTCCGGGTCCACAGTTAATGCTACATGAGGATTGGTTGGAGGGAGTTTGGTATCGTATGAACAGCGCGGGATATGCGCTCTAGGCTTGACACTGACAACAGAGCACCAGAGCGAGATCACCCAATCTAATACAGCATTGCGTCTAGAAGACGGGAATATTCGTAGGCGGAAAGGAAATGACAGCAAGAACTTGAGGAGGCGTGCTAGACGGGGCCAAATCGCCTTGAACATGAACATGTTCGTCCACTAGCGGGTGAGTCGCACAGGGTCGTTGTCCGCATGGTGATTTTTCTCTCATATAATATTAAAATTAGAATTAAATAAAGCGCCTAGACCAAGGGTTTACTCCGACGGGCCCTTGTTCGCTCCCAAGGCTTGTAGGGACCATTCCACTGAGAAGAGTTCCAGTTTGGCCTTTGGGAACTGTCTCCGGTCGTGAATGTCCGCAATGGTAGGTCTTGCCGTCCATTTGCCAGCCTCCTTGAGCGTAACAACCTACTGAGCTTTCTGCTTCCCACAGCAAAATTTTAAAGATCAGGTAGGCTTCCCGTACTGTGATCCTCCCCGCTGGTCTCAACCGCCAAACCATATCTTCCTCGAATGGCTTTTTCTTTAGCTGGTATGTTGTGCCAGTGGTCCATTGTGCTGAAGAAATGCGCTAATCCTGTGGTCTCATTTGCAGCCGGTGTGTCAATAGTAACATACTTAACCCTCTACTCGTCAAGGCTGACCACAAGTCTGCGTCCGCATTTTTGCCTTGATGTCACAGTTGATCTACATTGATAACGCTTCATTGGATGCTTGGCGTCAGGATGACCTGACGTCTGCTACCGCAATCCTTTCACGGGAAATACGAGGCGTCGACCACCACCGACTTGCTAACCTCGCTCTTGTCAAAACACGCCTAAAACAATGGGAACTGGCAGAACAGGATGCGCGGGCGGTAATTTCTTATCGATTTTCTTTAGGTCCATTCTGATTTGTAATTCATGAAGTCGATACGGGTTCAGCGTACGGTCTTGGCCTATATCGCACTGAGCATTGCGCTTGGCGGCCAGGGCAGACTCGCCTCTGCAATGGCGGAATTCAACCGAGTGTTTCTGCTCCCTGAGCCCAAGAGCGAATGTCTCCTCTTGCTCGTCAAGGTATAGTGCAGATCTATGTAGCCGGTGATCTTCCTGACAAATAGAACGTTACATATAGTCCATCATCGTCTTTGTGGCTGGAGGCCGCGACGTGGCCATGAGACGCGCGACAGACGTTGTAGCCGCCTGTGGGGAGGCCCAAAAAGCGATGTGTCGTACAGTTCAGGCACGTATTCCGGTATACTGGCCGCGTGAACACTATGACAACTGTCTGCAGGCGCAAATGCAACTCCTCGTCGGGCAGACTGCTCTGAGTGACCACGACTACGACAAGGCATTGAAGTCATTCTCCAGCGCTGGTGTTCTGGTGCCTTTTCCGACGTTACCGGAACTCGAAACTATATCATTGGTGGGTTCCTTGCCTGAAAGTATCTCAGATATTCACCATTGGCGTCAGATGTTTGGGTGGGATTTCAGTATATTGCCGTTCGCCATTCGTCAACAGACCTGTGAAGCCCTATACGCAGCGTCTCGGATCAATGAAGCGACGGAATCACTACGAACTTTGTTCAACGAGTTCGGGACGCAGATGAAGGCCAAGGCGAAGTTGAGCAATTGGTTTGACGGTGCGTTCCTTATCAATGATGATCCCGACTCATTTGGGACACTTTGGTGCTAGATTTTGCGCATAGATGTGTCAAGGTATTAGAGGTAGCGGGTGACACAGCCATCGCCGCTGGCAAGGATGACGAAGCCATGGCGCACTATTCAAGAGCGTTGTCTCTCTGCCCTCTATCAGAAGACCTCGGGGAGATCGCTAAATCACTTCGTGAGTGTGCCCGTCATCACTGTTTCACGCGCTTGGTTGATAACCCGTCCATCAGGCAGCAAAGCTACCCGCACCGAACAGCAACTTCCGGCTAATTCTCCAAATAAAGTCGGTAGCCTTATTCAGATCATTCAAGCGCACAAAAAGAAAGACCGATGCGAGGCTCTGTATGTGGAGGGCCGCATAATAGACGCTGCGGTCTCTCTGCTCGAACTCACGAGCTCGATGAGCGAGGACGTCAGAGCTGACAAGGCGACAATGGACTGGCTTGCCGGTAAGTTCTGGTGTTGCCCATCATGACAAATGATTGTATTCTATTTTTTGTCAGGGTTTCGGACTAAGTGCATACAGGCGCTCGAAAGAATCGGGGACGAGGCTTCGATGGCCGAGAAACGGGACGAAGCAGTTGCGGCGTACTCTACCGTATTGTTACTCGTTCCCCCGACGCCTAACACCTTGCTTGTTAAGTGGACGAGGATGATGTTGATGCCCGGCTCAGCAAGCGAAGCGTTGGCCGCCGCCGCACAGGTGGGCTATAGATAGTAGTCTGGATTTGTTACTGACCATCCTTACGCTTCAGTTCAACCTTCCGAGATTTGATATTTATCGAACCATCTGCAACGTCCTTGAAGAGGACGGTCGCTTGACGGAGGCAATCGAGTGTTTTCGACAAATGCAGGGCGAACAAGGAATGGAGGCCAGTGTTCATGATGAACGAGCGCAGTGGGAACTCGGTAAGTGGCCGCGTCCGTAATGCCTCCAACGCCCTTTTGATCTCCACATAGATTTCCAACGTCGATGCGCAGAGAAGCTAGAAGAACTTGGTGATATTGCAATGAACAACCAAAACTATGTTGAAGCTACAGAACATTTTTCGGTTATATTGTCGCTTGGGCTGGCTGATCGCATGGAAATCCTTGTCAAGCGGAGCAAAGCACGGGCACTGATGAACTCGTGGGAAGAGGCCCTGAGTGATGCTGACGAGGTACAGTTCATACTCCAGTATTCCACAAATTGTCAATAACGCAGTACTCAGCTCATTAAACTCGATCCATCGTCTCATACAGGTTACGAGCAGAGGCATGGGGCATTACATGGCATGGGACGTTACAGTGAAGCCTTCGAAGCATTCAAGACAATGCTCTCAAAGCTCGAGGAATCCCCCGATCTACACATTCGCGGTGGGCCATTTCATCCGTTTTGAGAAAAATAACGTGTGCTGATCTTACCCTGGTCACAGGCCTTCTTCGCCGGTATATCGATGCCACACCGGTGATTCGGAGGATGATCACACAAGTTATTCGTCCCATGCCACGCGTGCTCATCGATACGACTAGTGGTCGTCTCTATGGCAAAGAACAGCAAGCAATGGCTTTCGAGACACTCCCACTTTACGACGAGTTGCGATCTTCCATGACTATTTATCTCAACGACGAGCGCATACTGGGAGGAATTAAAGATTTCTACCAATATGTAATGTTCTCCCACAAGTGGGAGTACGGTGAACCCCTTTTTCAGAAGGTAGAACACGTCTCAGTCTACGACTTAGAGCCGTCCTCCACGAACATCAAGCTCCAGAAGTTTTGCTCCCTTGTCCGCTCACTTGGATTCCGGTGGGCATGGTCTGATACTTGCTGTATTGATAGGAGTGATACAGTGGTGCTACAAGAGTCATTGGTTGCCATGTTCACGTGGTATCGTGGCTCGTCTCTCACGATCGTCTATCTCCGTGATGTTCTGTCGCAGCTCCAACACCCTGGTAACTTGCAGCGGAGTGTATGGAATACCCGTGCATGGACATACCAGGAATACATTGCCGCCGAGTTCATCCAGTTCTACACCGAGGACTGGAAGCCATATCTCGGCCTGACTCTGTTCAATCATAAAGAGTCACCGACCATCATCTCGGAGATGCAACAGGTGACTGGTGTTTCAGCAGAGGATATGGCCCTACTTTCCCCCAGCCTCAATAATGTACGCTTGAAGCTCTTTCTGGCTTCTATGCGCAGGACGACGCTTGTGGAAGACATTGCCTACTCGCTTCTTGGTATCTTCAATGTTGCCATACCAGTCATTTATGGTGAGGGCGATCGTGCGGTTGGTCGACTCCTGGAGTATATTTTGACGGGTTCGGGTGACGTCACTGTTCTGGCTTGGACTGGGCGCGCGGGTAGCTACAATACCTGCCTACCTGTCAACCTTACGGTCTACAACCAACTCGTGCCTCCACATGTACCCCAACCCATCGAGACGGTTGAGATGGACAGGTTAATCACAGCTTTGGGCTCATCGCTCGATCACTCTCTGGCCAGGTTGCTCTACGAACAACTTAACAGTTTACCTTCACCTGCCCTTGCCGCCTGCCGATTGCAGCTTCCCGGAATCATTTCCCCCCTCCCCGAACTCGTTCGCGTTTCAAGGCCAGATCCTGTGTCAAAGCTGCATCTGTATCATGTTACGGCATCCATGTTTGGCGACGTGGAGATCAGGACAATTGACGACTTGACCGGGATGAATGATCTCTATCTCGCCCATCCTTGGATCCGTCCGCTACTTGACCAAGAGCACGCGGGTGGTCCAGCTCCATCCGACGAAACCACACGAGCACTGCGGCTCGCCGTGCGTCTCCGGCAACCATTTGGGGCGCTCCTGTTCGAGCAAATATCCGATGTAGAGTACAGGCGAGTTGCCACGGACAGTTTGATCATGGTTCGAATCCGCGATGACGTACCATTGACCGAGTTGATGGACAACATCCGTACGATCGATGTGCAGTAGCGGTCTTTACTTCGGTACGACGATGTTTCATGCTTAATATACGTATACTTTGTGTCTTCAGATCCATGGGCAAGCTGGAGACGGAACGTATATAGGTCAGGTTATTCAATGTTTCAAAATACTACAGTTCCAACCGTTCTTATCATGCACGACAATGATACTCGTGTATATTCTATCTCGACTATGTATACGTACAAAGCCATCGAGTGGACGAAATAACCTACAAATGCTAAGGACAACCACCTGACTATACACTAACAACAAAAAAGAGTAAAACACAACAGTGACCCCCTCGATCACCACTCGTCCGGTCTTTTGAGGATGCACATTCAGCAACAGCAGACAGGCGTTCGTCTCGAAAAACCCTTGTTCGATCAGGTATACGGACCTTGGCCTTTTGTCTCTATCTCTTCCGCTTGCTCTTGTTGCCCGTTATCGAAGTCGCCGCCGTCGAGGGTGCGCCGTCCACGATCACGTCCGACTTGCGTTTCCGCCCCCGCGTCGCTGCCCCCACTCCTGTACCCGCCCCCACAGGCATGCCCACATTCGTGCCAGGCACCTTGAACGCCTGTGATCTATGCATTTGTGGCACGCCCACACCAACGCCAACCCCGTCGCCCCCATCCTGCGATGCCACCTCGTCCAAAAACGCGTGCAGCTGCTCCGACGACGCGTTCCCGATCTTGGACGAATCCGACACTTTGGGTACCACGACCGTCGACGCGTCCAGTTTTTCCGCCAGTTTGTCCAGGTCCCCATCTTCCTCGTTCGCGCGAGGCATATCCATCAGGAACGAGTCAAAGTCAAAGTCCTGCCCGGCACCCAGGTTCCCTGCTGAGAACATGTCCACGTCACCCGTGGGTAGTGGTGCGGAGGTGCCTCCCCCACCGCCCATCCCTGTAGTGGTATCCGGGGGAGGGACAACCGAATCTAGCGCCATGGGATCGATACCCAGGCTCTGAATGAGCGATTGGATGTTGCTTTGCAACTCATCGACGTCGTTGTTGATCTCCGCGGTGGACTTGTAACTTTTTTGAAGCCGGTCGTCTTGTTGCTGGAGGGCGAATGGATCTGGATCTGAAGGGGCCCCGAGAAGTGAGAGCGTAAACGGTGACAATGCGTTAGCTGGTGTGTAGTCAAATGTCGTGGGTAATCGTGTTGGAGCGGTGCCAACGTTGCCTGAACCTGGGCCCATGCTGGGCGTGGGCTGAGGAAAGCCATTATCATTATAGGGTGATGGCGCGATGAGATGTTGTGGATGATGTGGTTGACCCGCCGGTGGCAACACTTCGGGGGAGATAGACTGGGAAGCAAGTGCCGCGAGAAGCTTTTGCATTTGTGACGGTGAGTTGAGAACAGAGGTCAATGCCGCCTGTATAATGTGGTCATTGTTCGACTGCGATGGTGTGGGGATGGTAGCCGTGGGGGTTGTATGTGAGGTTGTGTTGTTTATGTCCGATGGGGGTGCGGTCGGCGCGGGCCTTGCCTCTTGTGGAGGGGGACGAGAATCTATAGCAGCTGGTGCAGGGGCATCCGTGGCGCTGGGTTCAACGGAAGCGAACCTAGATGTCGTAAATGGTTCCGAGGATTGTACAGGCGTGTCGAGCGACCCAAAGAAATCTAAAATGCAGGATCAATACAACGAAGGACAGATATGGACCAAGGGGGCATACCCGTCGACGTCGCTGACCGCGCACTTTCCATGCTCGACCGGGAATCCTCCTCCGCAGCCTCGCCCCCATCCGCCTTCTTTCCACTCCGGGCATCCGCAATCATCAGTCTCTGGGGCTTCCTGGCCACGACAGCATGGGGCGCATCCTCGTCCTTTCTCATCTGGTTCTCCCCATGCCCAAACACCCCCGCCAAAAATTTCAGAATCCGGTTGATGGTATCCTGATGCTTCTTATGCCTCTCCCTCGCTGCCATCGCCTCCTGCCAGAGATGCTGATTTGAACTCTTCAATTCGTTCAGGTCGGCAGAAATAGCCGCCTGATGCCGTTTGATCGCTTGAATGCCATTTACGATCGAGTTGATGTCCAACAGTTGATTCGCAGACAATGCTCCCACCGCCGCATTACCCGCCCCGTCCTTCCCCACAGCAGGCGCAGGATGCACGTCGTCGCCCGTCGTCGGGGCCTGCCTCTTGCGTTGTATGAGACACAACAAGTCGGGCTGACCGCGTAAGAAGTGTGCATGTTCAAAATTCCAGAATTCGGTGTCCGAGTCGGAACGGAGGACGCCTTGTTGGAGATGGGGGATCTTGTGAAAGCCGTACATGTTGAGTTGGCGGACGAAAGAACTAAAGTTCTTGTGCTTGAACCAACGTCCGAGTACCTCGCTCGCGAATCGCTCTTGGTCGAGGACTGCACGAGGAGAATGATGAATAGTCAGAAATGCATTGGACACGCGATCTAAAGGGGGGTCACCAAAGAAGGAGTCGCCGGTATCAGACCATCTTATGAGATCTTGGTCTGCAGGGTCATTGACCATCCTATTGAATATCAACCAAGTAAGCAGATAAGCAAATCACGGGTCCCTGGGCAAAGATTAGATGAGGGGACGCACTCATATAGCTTCTGGAGAAAAGCCGGGACAAGCTGCCTGGCTGGTCTATTTAGATGTGACGAGCTCCCTCTCGGCGCTACGGTAAGTGACATTTGCTGGTCTGTCGTCGCCGCCATCGTCGTGGTCGTCGTCGAGAATAGCGTCGAGGTTCGCAAACGCGTTTTAAGTATGTGGCAGACCACAGCAAGCCGAAGTGGTAATACAGCGAGCCAAATATGCAAAAACAATTGATTCATACACTCGGTGACTCTAACCCCATTTAGGCCAGTGCCGCGAACGAACACAGCAAGAATCGAGCAGGATTAGCTACCAAAGGTACAGCAGATAGCGGGACAGCTACCACAGCCCGCAGGCTCATTCTTCGTATCCTACCATCTCCATCTTCTTCTTGATCTCCTCTCGGAGCATCATGATGCGGGTGTCCAACCTCGACGACAGATCCATCTCGCGCGCGCAGATAATGGCCGCCTGCGCCAGCATCTCCCTCGCCACCCTGAACGTGTGCCCCCACTCCGTCATCCCCTTCTCCTTCTCGTTCGCCGTCTTCTCCGGCTGAGCTTCCCGTTCTGCAGCCTTTTGCTCACCTTCCTTCATCTCCAGCACCGCGAGCTCGAAATAGGCAACGGCGTTAACCCACGTGCTGATCTCTACGTTTTGCCCATGCTTCAAGACGTCGTGGAGTAGTGTTCTCGTAGTGGCATAGTCCCTTATCGTGCGATGTATGATGCCGAGGATGAGGGACCGAATGGCGAGCTCATCGGGTGTGTCTAAGTCAACCCTGGTATTTTCCGATACAGCGTGTTGACTGGGCATGTGTTTACTCTCAGTTTCAACGGGTGGCGTAAGTTTACCCAGCAGTTCGATGTGGGCCAGTGCAGTAACCTCATCGATATGAGCGTGTGTGTTCCAGACTGTTGAACATCCAAGTCAGTCAAAACACAATCAAATATCAATTCCTTCAACTAACAAATCGCAAATTCTGGACGTTCGTAGTCAGAAAACTTGACGGGAATGAGAGTCGAATGGTATGCGTACCTTCCGCCGGACTAATCCTGACCGCCTCCACGTAGAAACGAGGATCACCGCCGCACCGGATTTGTTTTCTCTTGTAGAATTCCACTTCATGCCGAATCATTGACCATCAAGTTCTCAGGTCCAAGAAAGGTCTAGACGTACACTTCTTTTTAATAAATACCTCCGTGGGCATAATCCTCCTTCGATTGTCGAGGGTCCGAGGAATCTTGTCGAAAAGGGTCTGTGCTTCGTCCGGCCTCCCAGATGATATATAACACCCTGGAAGTAATGGTTCCAAACCGGTCGCTAGTACCCCTGTTGATAAAACTGACCTGCAGCGATGAACAGATATGTAGCGTTACTCCTGCCAGAGTCGACACGATCAGCATAACTCGGACGAACGGAATAACACCCACCAACTACTCATTTTCATCAACTCCAAGAAGACCTCAGCGCATTCTTCATATCGTCTGAAGCCAAGTAACGTCCAGGCAAGTTCGAAAGCGAGCTGTATACCCAAGATTACTATTCCTTTCAGGACTGGAACCAAGGACCGTCGTACCAACGTGTCTGCTTGAGGAAAAGTTTCGGGTCTGTTGGGTGCCAGTCCCTCTCTTAACGTTCGGATTGCACCTTCTGCATCTTTCGTCATACGCTGGATTTTTGCCTAGCAAGACGACCGACGATCGATTGTGAACATCTAATGTTGGGAAATAAGATGCATACCTTGTTCAGTATCCACAAAGTACCCTTTGGATACCGTGTCGAGACACTTTAACACGTTGAGAAGCTACTACTCGAATCATAAAAGCAAACCACGCACTTGTTTACAATCCCCTTGTACTGCCTCACGATATGCTCCTCGTCCGCTTGATATCCAGTCATTAGTAATATGACGCCGTAGTACGTCATCAGAACCAGCCTTGAGCGAATAAGTAGCGGAAATAAACACATCAGATCTAAATTCCAAGAAGGTACCCGAATGAGCACCGGAATACACGCACCCCGCAAATACGGCATGTACGTCCGATCGTGCGGCAGATACCGCCAGGGCCTGGAGGGCGAGTTGACGATCGTGATTGTACCCGAAAAAGCCCACCACCGTCCTGAGATGAAACAATGGGGTTAACAACCCCCTTCAAGAGGCTATCCCCTACCTGACTTTGGACGGAAGAAGGGAAAGCACGAGGTTGAACACCCCGTAGCCTCGATCCCACGACCACGTTGAGCGAAGCACGTGTAGCGGCGATCAACAACTCACCAAATGCAGCGCCTGACAGGATCAACTCTTCAATTGCTCCACTGGAGGGGTTATGCTTGGTTCCCAGCGTAGGGACTGTGGCTGTTGCGGAAATGAATCCCCACCGTGCCAGGAATCCTGAGGGTCGTGCTTGTGGAGCAGGCGGTGTCGCGGAAGATCTGACACTATGGATCGACCCCGTGCGAGAGGGCGCAGGCGTTTGTCCAGGGGTAGCATACTCGTCTAGTCCATTTGGGTATAATGTCCTGAACAACCTAGAAAACGATGCATCTACGAGAATGAACGGGCAAGAACAGGCAAAAAGACGCACTTTGTAAACTTTGAGTGCGCGCTAACGTATGTGTCAATCCATGATGATCTGCAAGGTCATACCAGAATGCTTGCCTATTAAGTTCGTATCTGGAGATACTTCAGCAACACAGCAAGAACAGAGATCAACAGATAACTGACAGACACTGTAGGTATCCCTTGTACGACTCGCTGTAGAAAACCACATATGTGGCATCAGTATGGGTGGTCACTCTGAGCGCGTTGCATACCTCAATGCATGCGTCAACCCCAACAAGAGGACCGCATCGGTGTGGAGAACCTCCCATTCGATACCAGGGGTAAGCCTATGTGTGGGTTTGAAGGCCTTTGCAAGTCTCATATACTTCTTCGCTCCCGCCTGTGATGCTTCGAGCGACTGCATAGCATCTTCCATGAGTTCAGGCTAACAGCGTGGAGTCGACATGAACGGTGACACATCGTGGCGGGAGCGTTCGTACCTCCATACCAAGCGCCGCCTTCAGAAACGCGCATACGCCGAGGCCCATGAGGTGGAAAGGAGAATCACGGTAGTCGTCGGCGCCAAACAGGTCCACTGCGCCGACCAAGTCATTGGCAAAGAGGAGGTCAAAGCCTTCGCTAGCTACACGAAGGGACTCTGCGGGATCCATACCACCGGCTGCCATACTTGTTCTTCGTGGTTGCGGTCGTAGATGGATTTGGTCTACGCCCTGAATCCAGACTGATAGGCCTCCGATTCCCGACTTGAGAACGCCGTGTCATCGCCATCGAGGCTGTGCCCCCAAATGGCCCTGCCAACAGGCGCTTGGCAGGTTGATCCACATCCCCCGTGACGGAGGCCAATCGCTGTTTTAGCGACATCGGATGCGTTACCACTGTACTTTGTCGCAATGGGAAAGTTTGGACTACCACGAAACAATGACATATGAATGATAGTCCTTAATAATTACTCGGATCTGACCACGACTTTACGAGCCAAACGATATCAAGGGCTCGGATACTTTTAGGTCCATGCAGACTTCACGAGTGCCCAAGTTGGATCAAGTGCGAATCAACGAGATGTTATGGTCCTCAACCAACATCCATAGATGGTCTTGATGTTTTCTAATCATAAGAATCCTTGAGCATCGATGCACTCTCGAACGTGTGAAAGGTCCGCTAGTGATGTCACGGTACAAATGAATTCATTCATGCTTTATGCCAAATGCAGAGGACGCGGCCAAGTAAGGGAAATAACCCTCTGTTCACCAATTCAAATTAGGTCATTGAAACTTTGCAGCGATACAGCTGGAAGATGTTGTGAATGGCCAGGAACATTCCCTATCAAGGGCTAACATTCCCCCGAACATGATGAGCTTTTTTCGCACTGGACAGGAATAAATGTGAACCGTTCAGCAAAGACACATCACCTTGGTGACCCGACGCGCCTGTCATGGCTCCTTAGGTGATACATACCGCTTGTGAAAACGAGCCCATTGGCGATAATCAGCAGTGTTGGGTCTGTTGGAAAAGAGGTGATTTCAAGGGCAAGCTGAGAAACACGCTCTTCTCGCAACAGTGACGAAGAGGAAAAGGAAAAACGCCAAGTGACACTGCGATGCTCAGCCTAGAAGGCACCTTCGCTTTGCGTCTCTGCCAACAATGATAGAAAGGACAACGTAAGGATGCATTGATGCCAATCAGCGCAGGTTTATATCCATCACACGCTCTGCACACCTGACAGATACTTACATGTGACACGACAGGGTGAGGGATGCGGATACGCACTGTCGGGTGAGAAACGCAGCCTGGGCTCGCGCAGGTGGGGGAAGAAAGAACTACCAAGGGGTCGAGCATATATGCGAGCCACGTGGTAATCCAAAGTCCGACCCGGGATGGGTTTCCATGCGCAGGGCATCCGCTACACATCGTAGACAGACGTCGGGTGTGTAATGACGGTACGACAGATCACCACAACGTCCCTAAAGCAACTCAAGAACACCGTCATTGGCAATCCTTCGGCAAAAATCGCCCTTGCTCGTGATACAGCCTTCATCCATGCGTGCGTTCTCATGTAGGAATCTAGAATCCTTGTTCACTCCCGATTCAAGCCTTGTAAACTGTCTTAACCACCCGCCCACATCCGGAGAACCGCAAGGCTCGCAAGATGATATCCGTGTCGAGGCAGCACATGTTATATCCTCAATCTCCTACGGTATGTACACACAACCATATGCTTTGTTTTCCCATCCTCGACATTCTCTCCGATAGGCTCCGAGGCCGCACTTGCAAGCTTGCTTCGGGCAAACGCACTTCAAGCGACCGTCCGTGCCTTGTCCAACCCGCAGGCTCTTGCGATCGCTCCCCTCAAATCCGCGCTCGCACGTGCCCTTCGCGTGCTCGCAAGCGCTGTCGTCGAAGTAACCGGTCCCACTCTTGGTCCAATACGAACATATTCCGCTCAATTCCGATCCGAGGCAAAGATTGCGCTCAACTATCTGTTCGAGGCCCGTTGTTTCCTTTGATGACGTATCGCATATAGACGATTACCTTCCCTTCTAGTTTGACTGCTTAGATGTGTTCCTGCCCCATTTGGCCGATGACTCGACACAGACGTCAGTTGCGATTGCGCAACTCATCGGAACTGCTGTACGCACGGACGTTCACAGAAACGCCGTCATCGAGTGGCTCCCACGTTCGGAGCGCCAGCGGGAAGTTAAAAGTAGACGCTGGGAGAGACCCGGTGTGGTGCACGTTGCCACTCGGCACGGCGCCTGGGTTATCCGAATGTTGATTGGAATGATTCAGAAGAAGGACCTCAAGGCATGTGGTTTGCTCTGGTGTATGCTCAGTTATTGATCCGATAATGGGAGCAGGCACAAGAGGCCGCATTATGCGCCCTTGCCGCTCTAGCTCTGGACAACCCACCCGTTGCCGCTGCATTGGCAAGGATACCTGCTGACGGTAGTAAGCACACTCAATGCATATATGCACTCGATAGTGATCCTGTCCGTAGCTGTGCCTCCTCTCGCTCTGGTTTTATCCTTGACAAAGAGCCGTGTGACGGATGTTCAACTCGCGGCATCACTGTGGTGAGTTTCCTGGGACAAATCTCTATTTTTTCTGCTTAGTATGTACGAAATAAGTGTCACAAACATCATCCGTGCCCAAGCGAGTAATCATGCGGGTGCGGTCGATCATGCGGCTGCGCTCACTGTAATTCAAGTTCTCAACCGCGTATTGACTTTGCCTTCCGAGTCTCCCCAAAGCCAAATTAAAGCCTGCCACACACTTTGTTCGTACAGATTCTCTATTGACATGAACCCCTCTCAAGGATATTCCTTTCAGGCTTGCTCGTCAGAGACGAGAAGGATGTCTGCCTAGAGGTGTACGATCGCGGAGTCCTCGCGAGCGTAGCGGCGCTTGTCAAATCTATCACACCCATTGATAACCCTCCAGACTGGGACATCGACGAATCTGAGAGTAGAATCATCCTTCGAGAGGTCTGCGCGTGCCCCTTACTTCCATGCCCATCGTTCATCTCCGTCCACTTCATTCGTCGCACAGGCAGCCCTTATGACGATAGCCTCCATCGCACTCTTTGACAAAGTCATCAAGCGGGATCTCGCTGATAACATCCAATTGATACCTCTTGTCCGAGCATGTCTTGCGCATAAAAGCGTAGGCGTGCGTGTAGCGGCCTGTCAGTGCGTTCGAGCACTCAGCCGCGACACCGCGATAATACGAACGAACCTCACTGACAGCGGGGCTGGACTAGCTTTGTATCAGGTATTCAAAAAGGAAGACGAAGACTTAAGGGTCACGTTTGCCGCACTGGCTGTCGTATGCAACCTCGTAAACGACTTCTCGCCTTTGAGACCAGTGAGTGATATGCTGCGGACTCGTTGGAGTTTGCTTAGAAGAATGGTCGACAAGGTCATGCTCGCGGACGGCTTGCTTCCGCGGTTGATGCAGCTTTCGAAAAGCGAAAACCAAGAGATTCGTGTGAGTGTCCTATGGACACTAAAGAATTTGTTATGCAAGAGCAGCCTTTCCACAAAAGGCATGGTCATGACGCACCTTGGATGGACTCATCTTGCCGAGTATGTTAACGCACCTCGTGGAGAGTTCCCCTCCTGACATACTTTGGTCCCTTCACAACCAGGCTTATGAACGATGTAGACCCTCAGATCCAAGAACAAGCATTTTGCATCCTTAGAAACCTCGCAGAAGACGAAGATGGGATCACCCTCATGTTCGGCTCGATGGGGGAGGACCTGGTCGCGAACTGCATCACGGCAGGCCTTGAGTCTTCAAGCGAACTTGTCACGCGCGAGGTGCGTCCTTCCTCTTAAAGGTCTTCGTGTATCTCATAAATCCCGCCCCCCTATCAGACTGCTTATTTTCTTGGGAACCTCTCCAACGGCACGCGCGCCCAGCAAGACCTCATCTTCACGCACCCGCCCATTCTCGACCTCATCCACTTGTGCATGGCGGACGGAAAATCGGGCGTCCGCTCTCCGCTCGTGTCGTGCGTGCTCAACCTGCTGACGAGTAACCCACGACGACGACAAGAGTTTGTCGATGCAGGATTCATGTCGACGTTGAGGCATTTGTGTGACTGGACTGGTTCTGGTGGGGGTGTCGGTATAGGTGTGGGCGGAGGTGTGGGGGCTGGGGTGAATGTGAGTCCGGGTGGCTTAGGGGGTGCAGGTGGGGGAGGCGTCGGCATGGGCATGGGAACTGCGCGACACCAGATTAATTCGGAGGACGACAAGGATGCGGCGGGGTTTGCGAGGCGGGTGTTGGATTTGATGGATACGTGTGTGATTTCGGATATGCTTTGATTGTTGTCATTGCGTTTGGCTGTAGCATTCTAGTTTTCCTTTTCGCCGTACGTGTGGGCTATGTGGTATTTGGGATTGCGAGTGGACTGACTGCTTAGATCCTGCTTCCTTCACTGCAAGTTGCAACGAGCGGTTGCGATATGATACTCCAAGAGATTCATCGCGAACTCCTGCCTCGTCGGGATCCCTGCATAGTGAACGCTAGTGAGCTCGTGGAAGGACAACATATGTTCACGACTCGTCCCTTCACTTCCGAGTCGCCCCCGATAGGAATAGAGTCACACTGAAACACTTGATAGACATCAGGCCTCTCTTTGCGGCGTTTACGTTGATGGATTCGGAGCTTGATGACAGCGAGTGGTCCGTCTACCTCATAGTCATCATAGAACGATGTAAAATACATCGGGGTAGGACATACCAGGGAGAAGGGAATTATCTTACAAGAGTACAAAGGGCCCCTGAGTCGATCCACACACACGTGCTCGTCGCCCGTTATTGATCATCCAGAATCCAACGGTCCATGGGCTGCTAACGTTTAACTCTCCATGAGCGCCGCTAGCTCACCGTCCTCGACACGATACTGCCTGATAAGCCCCTTGAGCTTGCCCAATACATGATCGCGTTTTCCGAGCGGGATGACGAGGTTCATGCTGAAATCGTTGATATCGGCGTGGCCATAAACAAGGTAGGACCGGCGTTCGCTCGCGCGGTCCGCTCCGTGTCTTGTCTTTCTCTGACTCGGGAGTCGGAGGTTGGGGGTATCGAGCAAGCCTGCCTTGAAATCGTCCTGGACACCCTTTTATTTTGCTGTCGTCAAATCAGCAAGGCAGATCGCACAGTGATGTGCTTTACATTGTCTGGGTTGTTGACGTTGAAGTTCTAACCCGTGACGATGTCATTGTAGGTGATTTGCAGCCGCCACCGATACATTCGCGTGCGGAAACTGGGGTGTATCGGACGATTCCTCGTGCCCACGGCCGTAGGAAATGGACCGACGAATTCGTCTCGTCTCGTCACCAGCTTTCACGATGATGGTTTCGGTCTCCCTCTGTGATCCCGGCGTGAGGCATATGTCGGGTACTAACTAGAAGCAACGCAGATCTCTGACGAGTTGGCTCCAATCCGCGAACCCGTAAGAGAAGGTTAAACAATTGATGCGAGGAGCGGTGCCGCCGTAGGGTCGGGCTCGTGTGGGACAGAATGTATGGTTCGACAGGGATGAGAAGGCTGCCAGTCTATATTTCGATCGGCAAGGCGTCGCGGTGCCGTTCAGTGCGAGGGAATTGGCCCTTGACCTCAAGATATCATATCCTAACAGGACCTGTTTGGAGTAGTGAAGTTCCTTTGCGACATGAATTGCGGTGATGGCCTGGGACGTCGTACATCACGTAGCCTAGATCGGGCACCGGGTTAGATACCAATGAGCTTCGGTCACGAGGAAGCCGGTAAACGAGAATGACGAAGCGCGATCGCGACTCGTGTCATCGTGTGTAGCGACTGTGGTGACATCTTGGATATTCAGCCACACGGTACATTGAAAGGCTTCAACTCACTTCACCATGTGAAGTCAGGGTCCTGGCCATGAAACTGTTACCATAGAAATAGACAGCCTTGAGGGTATAAAAGGAGATGGCAGACAGCATTAGGATCCTTCAGTTCTCTCTCCATCACACTTGGCTTCAACCGGTTCTCAAGTCAACGTGTTGTGTGACTTAGAGTGTCACATCGTCCGCAGCAACGACTCCATCTTCGGAGAATACCATTCAGATGCCATATACACTTGTGCCCGAATATAGCCAATCTATCCATGTAAGAGAGCATGTCAACATTGGGACCTGATGTGCCCTCTCACATGGATTGGTTTGCTATATTCCAAGCATAGGTGTATCCTTGGAACAGTATAGGCTCCACCCCCAGAAATGTCTCGGAAGGTGATTGGACTCTCAAACTTTACTCTTATCGCTTACCGCTTTTCCTACTTCCTTCTTTCAAGCCCTGGAACCAGCATTGGTCTGGCCCACTGTAGGGCACCACTCTCAGAACAAATACAACAAAAATCTACCAAGTACTCATTCATTGAATGAAGTGTCACTAACTTGTCAAAATTAGGCATCTGCACAGATATATCCATATATCCTTCGGTACCTGGTCAATATCCGTCACCAGTCGCGCTGGAGGGGGGATGTGTCGACCGCGGTAACATCTTTCATCTTCTGTCACGCGGCGAAAAAGATTTCGACTCACTTCACCATACGAACTCGGGATCCTAGCTACGAAACCATTACCATAGAAATAGATAGCCTTGGGATCTCTTAGTTCTCTCTTGATTATGCATAGCTTCAACCGGTTCTTTTTATGTGACCTGGAACGTCACATCGTGTGAGCCTCCGAGATGTCGCTTGCCATTTCACCATCGTCGAGCATACCGACCCAACATGCACCTTCGTCTCGCAACCCAATCACCTTACGACTGCGTAAAATATTAGGAACTACGTTCACGGACTCAGCCACGACGGAAGCGTTGCAAACGCTCTCGCAACTATACAACACACCGTCCGTTTCCGTCACCACCACCACTCAACAAGACCCGGGGCAAGACGCCAACACCCAGGATGACGACGACGACTGGAGCGGCCTAGGTTCCGAAGGAACTGCGCCGAAGGACGGAGTATCAGGGTGTGGAGATGTTGCCAACGAAACCGCGGCGCGTGTGCGTAAGAATCTTCAGAGAGACCTGGAGAACAAGCTCGCGGAGGGCAGCCAGCATTTCTTGAAAGCATTTGGAGAGGTTGATCAAGTACGCAGACCGTCTCGTCTTTTCATTTAGCTGATGCATACACATGTCGGTCTGGACGACTAGAAACTAGACGACCTGCAAAAGATCGTGA